>QEOT01123943.1:75373-107516 GCA_003123785.1 Pterocarya stenoptera | reverse complement strand
CACATATATTAAATAGAAGACATTTAGAATAAATAATGTAGATGGTGTGTTCTACACATTTTAGAATAAGTATATCTATTCAGTAATATTAGATATAGTCTTAGCATATGCAAGTCTCACATTCTCATTTTGAAAAAAGTACAGTCCACTGTTAAAACAATCATTTTTTCATGAGTCTCAAATTTACTAACCTTTCTTAAACAGAGTACATGAGATTTACACACCGTAAGATTGCAATTATCATTTCTTATATTTGTAAGGATTTAAGCATCTATCTCACTAGGATTATGACCTCCTATTTCTTTTTCAAATATTTAACATATTTTCATATTAAAATTAACATATTTATGGGAGGTTTATTGTTTAATATTGCTAGTCCATTTCATCAACCTAATGAATTTTCATATATTCTGCTACATTACTTTGGATTTTCAACCACGAAAGTTGGCTAATGTAGATCGGCAACGCTCGCTGTGTTTGATGAGTTTGCAGTTATCTGATTTGTTTTGGAAAAATGAAAAAACTAAAAATAAAAACTTTGCACAATGAAAAAGCATAAGTGCTGAGTTTTTCAGTCTTCCATAAAATCCTTTACGGTCAATCATATTAGAGAACCATAAATATGGGATTGAATTGAAGATTTTGTGGTCCTGATCTTATGGGGGGATATGCATTACTCTAAAATTTGTTGCCTTAATTGGATGATTCATTTAAGAGAAAGATAAACACGTCATATAATCTCACGTCTGTTAAATTTTCGAATGCTATAGGTCGAGTATACTTTTTAGTATTGTATCAAATCTCTCTCTTCAATTTAGACCATCCAATAAAGAAGGAAATTGAATATTTGTATTGTTCTCGAGACTTCGAGCGATCGAGACCAAACACCTCTTACGCAAGTTGCTATACATGGTTCACACATGATCTTAAAAAAATAAATTTATAAATTGGCGTGATTTGATATTTTATTTCATGAAATAATTTTTTGTTATAAAGTAGATTTACCGTATTACAGAAGCAAGGCCAAACTTATTTTTGTAACATTTACATGTGGCCGTAGCTCTTCTTGGTTGTTAATAACCATTTCCATCCCAAACAACCGATAGATTCCAATTTCCATTCATTCATGCCATATAGGTAGAAAAGCTCGACATTAGTACACCTATATTAAAGTATTGTCAATTCCCAACTATCTTTTCCTTACAATGCAAGAAATCTCACCTACAACTTTAGTACTAAAATCACATGAAGAGAGAAGATATGTGCAACCACCACGTATCGCTTTGAAAAAAGTGAATAAAACATGTGACCCACATGAAAAATAATTAATTAATTTTTTAATAGTAGACCCCACTCTTTTTCAAAGCGATTACGCAGCATTTACAAACTTCACAATTGTATGTAGAATTACTCCATGATTAATTATTGAGACGATTTACATCAGATGTGATTGTACCAACTCCTAAGCAATACATTTACAGAATTACATGGAAGCAAATCATCAAAGAAAACAAGGATGGAAAAAGAGGGAAAGTGAAAAAGGATCTTTGGTAAGCTCCCCACTTTTTTTCAGAATGTAAAACTTTTCATGGCTTTCCAAAGACATGATTAAAAGGTTCAGCGAAAATGCTACAAAACCAATTGCAGGGTGCAAATATCCTTCACATGGGAATGATATCAAATTCATGGGGCATGAAATCTTCACTTGGTCTATAGTATTTGTCTGGGGAATACAGGCTTAAGTTGGACACTTGGCTAGTGTAGAGGCAGGCAAATCTCTCAACCTGTCATGCAAAAAAACAAAAGAGAAAACCAAGATTTGTATATCACATGAGCCTTATGCTATGGCCTTGCAATTATAAGAAAGGTTTTGCAAAATAGTTGTCTAAACACCCGATAAAAGGTGGCGTAAACTTACCTGATGTGCAAAGCGTGAGTTCTGATAACCAGTCTTCATAAGCTGTCCCCAAACTTTATGAAACTGTAATTATTGGCAAGCATAAAATGTCACCATCTTTGATATAAAAATATAATCTAAACTCTACACCATAAAACAGATTACATAAAGTAGTTCAAAATACATTATACAATAAAAGCTTGCTACCTTTTGGTGACATTCCCGTTGAGCCAGTTGATGAGTTAATCTGACGGGCTCCCTCCGAGACTATCAAAAGAAGAACCCGAAAAACAATAAATTTCACAAAACAGTATTCAAAAGCTGGCTAAGATACTATAGCATTATAGATAAGCCAAACCTCCAACTCATCGAGTGCAGAAGATAATTTCTGTTTCTCATTAACATTGACATCTTCAAACCTGAAAAAGGAAATCTATTAAATAGAACTGCTAAAAAAACTGGTGGACGAGATATGCTGTCCAGATAGCTAGTTTACTTGAGAGACCACTTCAAACGATGTATTTTGTCTTCAATGTGGTCACGTTGATTTCGCATTAGTCGTAGTTCCTGCATATAACTAATGTCAAGTACAACATATTTCCTACAATACTAAAGAGCAAGGTGGTTTTTAAGACAAGCTTTTGTTCCCACCCCCAGTAAGAACTATTTTATAAGCATACTTAATTGGCCATCTCAATTTAATTTTTTTATTAAGAATTAAACTCCTATAAAAGCACTGGCATAAAAATTAAATCCATAAACACCTTGCGGGTATCCCTTAATTCCCAAAGAAGTTCAACCTCTCTCTCAAGTTCTGGAACAACAAGCATTGTTCTCCAACCTGCTCACAAGACAAATACCAACAGCCAAACAATTATACATAATATTCTCAAAGATTTGTCGTTTCAGAAACTTCATATATACACCATAGATACCTTGATATAGTATCATGGAAACCTCATTTAATATCCATCCAGGACATGGTGCAAGATATGAATTGAAAATACAAGAGGGAAATCAAATAACAAATGGGAAGAAATATAAGAACAAATCATACCGAGAACCTTTTTGCTGCGTAAAATATCTCCATAGATATGATCACCAACATAGAGAACCTGCAAAAAGTAAAATATATTTGAATTAAGTACCTATACATACAATAATCAAATAACGGACAAGTTTAGCATGTAAGTGCAACAAAGTTTCCTCTCGCCGCCTATGTTCAACAGGATAGTTCACCTGTGAACTTGACTCAATTGAGAGCAGTTTATGCAGATGAGCAACACTGCCACCCTGAAACATATCAAGCTATCATCAACCTTTATTCAAATTTTCAAAGCAAAGAAAAAGCAAAAAATAAATCTGGTTTAAGTTCATGTTATTATAACATAAACAGCTTTTACACAGAAGAGTATCATGCAAAATATCTCAATCAAAGTACCTGGAAAACTCTGCACATCTTATTCTGCCCCTTCAATGATAATCTTGGTGAAGTACTACCCACCTTGTAAATAAATCATAAAGTGAATTAATAAAGAAAAAACGCACACCATATAGTGGTAGGATATGCAAGACAAGAACTGACAACAATATATATTGACCTGGGGCATAGGAGAGCCATTATCAGTATTAAGTAGCATCCCAGACTCAGGTTCAACTTCAAATAGATTTGCTCGATTGTCCTCATGGAAGAAGCCTGGTTTTGCACTATATGGACAATTGCCTCCTCAGGTTAGGCGTGAAAGTGCAAAGCAAATAAACAAAGCTTATTGGAATTTTTAATATAAATAAATTGAGCATTTTTAATCATAAACACGTTTTGATCTTAACGTAAAATCTAAATAAATCGAATCCAAACTCCAACAAATCTCTGAAAAGGAACAACTTCTATTCTAAACGAATTTGTTTAAATCCAGTTAAATATTCCAGCACTAGTTTTTAGGTGTAGATGGTAGGTTTCACTACAAGTAAAAAACGTGAAGTAACTTCACTACCCAATGTTTTCTTTCACTTAAAACTTATATTTAATAACCGTCAATTCTACTCCAAGTAAATGACAACTTTCAAGAATGCAGAGAAATACATTTGAACGGAGAGATCTTTTGGCCTCTCCCAAAAAAGGGGGAAAAACAGTAAGAGAACTAAAGCAAATTTATGATGAACTACCGATTGTCACATAAATTGTTAAAAATTGTTATATTACAATCTAAAGAGAATGCGGAGATTACAGGCTATATACCTGCCAGTAACTACAACGTCGAAGTATTGAAGCCAGTCAAAATTGCATTTGGTACTACTATTCATTGTGCGGGATTCACAGAGGAAATTCATCACAATGTTCGTGTAGTCCCATAAACTGCAAGAGATATAATCAATATTCTTCATCTTGTCACTTCTTACAAAAAAGAAAAAAGAAACTTTCAAACTTCATGTAAATTTAATATCTTATTCATAAGAAAGGAAAGGATAGAACCTACAAATAGTTTGCAATGTAGAAGCAAATTCTAAACTATTTTAAAGTAGGTATAGCCCTATAAGTTTTTTTCCTATCATTTCTATGTTTTAGGGATTTTTAGCTTCGTCAACTTCAAGCATAACTCAATAAAACACATGTCAACAGTGATATAGTTCTAGATTGATATTTGAAGACAGGATTAAGAGAAGCAATAATACCTATTCGTCACCAAGAATGTAGAACGACCAGAATCTCTGAGCATTTTGAGCATGGGCACAATTGAAGTATCTTCGTTGACATAGCTAGTAGGGAATAAACGAAAAAATGAGTGAAATTTAAGCTTCCAATAACTTAACAATTGAAAATAAAAACATCAGAACACCCTTCACTATGATATTAAATACAGTTTCCTTCCTTACTGTTTAGGATCTTTTGCAACCATTTGCTTTAAAGTTCCATCACGGTGGCACAAATCAACTGCAGCTCGCACATCTTTGTACATGCGAGAGTAACTGGGAAAAAAAATTATAGAACAATGAGATAGCAGCGTTCTATGGAGTGCCAGCTCAAATTAGTGATCACATACAGTTAGTTGTAAAAGAAAAAGGGCTCTTAAAGAAGCCATAAGAGAAAAACAGGAAGAAGAAGAAGAAGAAGAAGAAGAAAAACAGGAATATTCTTACTCAACACCCTCTCGAACCTTTCCAGGATTATTATCCCGAAAGTCAACCAGTTGTGCAAACAAGTAGGCTTCAGCTAGTGAAAAAAGGGTATCAATGAGAGCATAGTCAGGTTNCAATGAGATAGCAGCGTTCTATGGAGTGCCAGCTCAAATTAGTGATCACATACAGTTAGTTGTAAAAGAAAAAGGGCTCTTAAAGAAGCCATAAGAGAAAAACAGGAAGAAGAAGAAGAAGAAGAAGAAGAAAAACAGGAATATTCTTACTCAACACCCTCTCGAACCTTTCCAGGATTATTATCCCGAAAGTCAACCAGTTGTGCAAACAAGTAGGCTTCAGCTAGTGAAAAAAGGGTATCAATGAGAGCATAGTCAGGTTCGTCAAAAGAATCCCGTATCAAAGTATTCCCGTAGGTCCCCACTTTTTCTTCCTTTGACAACTCTTTGAATCCATGGTAGGCAACTTTCACATACTTATGGCGATCCATCTGTATAAAGCACAAAATAATTAATCAAGCACTTTATCCATGAGATTGAAGCAAGAAAGAGCAAAACAGCAACCTTAGCCAAAGACAAGGATTAACCTTCAAGATGTTGCCTCTCTTTTTATCAAGCACCAGACCTCTCACCATGTACTTCCAATCAAACGACCAATCCAGCAACTACATAGGATCATTTTACTCGATAAACCAACACATTGGAATTTTAAGAATAAAAACTACATATAACGCAATAAATAAAGTACACTGAAATCAGCGCTATAAGAGTGTAATACTAATAGAAATAACACATCAAACCTAAGAATGACATGCTAGATCAACTGAAACACATTACCTAGGTTATTTTGCATAATTTATTATGCAACGCTGTAATCTTCCTAGAACAGTAAGCATACATGAGAAAATAGACAAACCTCACGCGGGTATCCCAAATCATGCACCAATTTTTTAATTGTGCCTTCATAAGCAAGGGATTCGAAAGTCTCAGGCTTGTATTGTGCCAAAGTGTAATCCATATCAAACCCAACAGCAACAATATTCTTCATATTTAATGATCTGTTGCAAAAGATATGCTTTCCTATATCAATCTTACGTCCTCCTTCAGGCGATGACCATATACATGGTTTATGACCACCATCACCAATAGCCACATGAAAATTTGATGATTTGTCGCCTACAATAGTCCCGTGGCTCTCGTCCATTGGATAACTTGCACGCAATTGACTTGCTCCTGATAATATTTAGCGGGGGGAGGAGAGGAGGAAAAAAGAAAGGTTAGCTTTTGATGGTGATTGAGAATGATAGCACTAAATTAGAACAAGTCCAGGCTGCACAATGCATCTATACATATTAATTATTATCATGTATATTGTCTTTGCACATAAAATTACGAGTTCTTGCATAAAAAAAAACCCAGAATATGCTTTCAGCAGAATATGTTTGCCCAGAAGGACATGTATAGTCAAATGTCTCACGTTCACACAACTTCAAATTTGGTGTCAATTCCATTCTATATGATTTCTCACTTGAGATTTTATTGGGTGATTTTTAATTGAATCAAATGCCCACTCTAAAACAACCCATACAAAAACCAACAACTTATTTCTGGTTATTTATTCATAGGGCGTGTTTTATATTATACCAACATATACAAACAGAAACAATCACCTTTGTGGAAACATGCTCGATAATCCATCATACAACAGAACTAATTAATTTCGTTCACACTTTCCCTTGAAGCAAGCGGGCAGGTCAGCCTGATGTAATCCAAAGGTCAAAATCCTCATTCCCCCAGCTTCTCATCCAACCCGTTCGGCCAAATTCACAGACTTTGCCATCTTATATGAAAATTTTAAACAAGACAAAAACAACATTTTCTCTCCAAAATAAAACCTTAAGATCTTACCTGTGTTTCGAATCAAAAGAGAACAAAGTGCACCACGCTATGTTCCAACTCTAAGAATCCTCCAAGCTACGCTCCAGAAAACACCTAAAAATCCAATTCCTCAATTAAAGACCAAACAATCTTTTTGCTCTCAAAACAATCTCCCAACTAATAAAAAAACTGGTTCCAATCTTTACACTCCACAACCTCCTATTCTAGACCATCCCTCCACGTAACTCCAAAACTTTCACCAAAGTTCGAGGAACATCAATTTCACCAAAACAAGCACTAAGTTTACCAACAGTAGAAAACACACTGACAGACATTGATAGAACCGTAGACGAATAATAATTTTCAGCCTCACCTAACCAGAATGAACCCATAATTTTCAACTACAAAAAAATCAAATATTTTTCGAAGCAGGACAGTTATGAAGCAAAATGGAGCAAGACCCAAGTACGGAAACGAACCTGAGTTGCGAAATCCTCTTCGTTTTCCTGAGCGAAGAGGAATCCAGGAAGAGAGCGGAGGAGTAGAAGAGAATTCAGGGGAGAAGAGGGATAGACCAAAGGAAACGGGCCTCTTTGGGATTCGCATGGTGGAATTAAATAGGCATTTTGGAAGTGGTGGAGAGAAAGGAGAGGAATCGGGTTCCCGAAGCGATGCTACTGCGTTTGGGGTGTGATTAATACAACTTGGCCATGAAAAACGTTTGCAAGAAGAAGTTGCAGGGTCGAAGAACATATCACGTATATATGCAACGTGTGTAGTTACGAGAGCGAATCCAACAGCGGGAGAACATGTCGTGGATTAGTATTATTCCCCGGCTGGAATTGGATAATCCATGTTGTGGTGGAGGAATCTATTTCCCAGGATAATAAAGTGCCAATAATTATTCGACTTCTCACTTCGCACCCTCACTCTCAGCGGGAAAACGTTTGGAAAAGAAACGGCAAAATGTTATTTGTTTGGTTTGGATTTGGATTAGGTTGCGGTGCCACGTCGGATTGTGTGTGCGCCGCTGTCGTCCATATGTTGCGCCACAGATGGAGGATGTTGCCTGCTGTTTAAATTTGTAATTTTTAACTCTTGCCACGTGTCTTTTTCTCTTCAATTTTGGTTTAAAGTTATTTTATGAAAAATATTTTAGATATAAAGAAATTACATAAAAATAAACTCACAAATTAATGTAGTTTGATGTGGTACGTTAGATTGTAAAGTTAATTTTATTATAAAGTGAATCTAATGAATCACATAAAACCACACCAGTTTATAAGTTTATTTTGTATAATCTTTTTGTATATATAGCAATTCTTTTATTTTATTGTCAAATTGGTACGTAAAGCATATCATTCATCATTAAGATAGTAAGATTTGAATTATAAAATTTAAATTTTAAAATTTTTCCTTTCAAATTAAATCATGTTAGGCGAGCATTTTACTATATATAATATCCACACCGACTTATAAATAAAATATTTCTTTAATTTAATCTCAATTTTACAAGAAATAATATAAATAAAATATTTTATAACTGATTGATATAATATTATAAACATATTAACAAATTCTAATTTNTTTGAAATTTTAGTTTGGTAAATTTAAGAGCATTTAAGTCAACCCAAATCTAAACTCTTTAAGATCAACTTCTTTAAGTGACAACAAATTATGTAGTTAGACAATTTCATGTCATTTGAAATGTTCAATGGCGGAACCAGTAATTTGTCTGGGGGGTCAAGTAAAGCTAAAAATATAATAACATGTTTTTTATTCTATTTTTATACAATTTTTTTCTGCAGTATAGAACAATCAGATAATAAAATCTAAAATAAAAATAAAATACGTTTAATGCAACCTATGTATTAAAAAAGTATATCATATGTCAAGAACAATATATTATTAAAATAACATAAAAACACTCATATAAATATATCAAACAAAAGAAACATAGTGTCTAAAATTGTAACCTGCGTTCTTTTAAAGAAACAAAATCATTAAGTATTGAATCTAAATCAAAATTCTTAGTTATTTCTCTTTCAATATAGACAACTAAATTATTTGCTAGAAATTCATCTTCAATTTTGTTGCGAAGTCTTATTTTAACAATCTTCATAGTTGAAAATGTTCGTTCACTAGCCGCTGTAGATACTGGAAGAGTCAAAACAAGACGAATCAACCTATCAATAAGATAATATGTCTTTGATTTTTTTGTCTCTACCAATCTTCAACATAAATCTGTAATAGATGACAAATTCTGAAACTTCATATTAGTAATCACATCAACTTCAAAATGCTTCAATTGAAACCTTAAATTAATTTTCTCATTCTCAGAAAAATCCAGAGGATAATACTCTTTCGCAAGATGACAGATATCATCAATATTAAAGAATTTATAAGCATCCTTTGGATCCAAAGCTGTGCTAAGGGTTAAAAGTTTTGACGCTCCTTCACCAAACCTACTATCAAGCTCTTGCATTTAAAAGTCTATAGTAGCATTCAATATTTCAAAATGATAATGATGCTCTATCATAATGTGATCTTATTGATGACGACCACGACTTTGGACATGACGAGAGCTCAATTCTGGAATGTCAATATCAAATTTCTTGGAGAAAGAGACAACATTCCCAAGCAAATTTTCTCAACCTTCATTTCTCAACTCTTGGATGAGTCCTTTTGTAGTAGAAAATATTCATAACATTCAAGATGTCTTGAGATTTTTGCTGCAAAACTTGACAAAGAACATTAGTAATAGCCATGATTTCCTTCATTAAATGCAAAATAAATATAAATTGGAATGATTTAATCATTTTATAAGCAGCATTTGCACACCCACGTTGAGAGTAAGTGGATCCTTCTTTTATTATGTTTTCAAGCACCGAGCAAGTGGCTCCAAACATTCGTAGTAGACTGCAGATAGAATAAAAATGAGAACCCCAACGAGAATTACCGGCTCGTTTGATAATGTCAATTTTATTAGCTCCTTTTCCACTTTCAAGTTCATCAATAGCTATTATATGTGCAATTTGTGTTGCCTAAACAGCTTGTAGTTCATCATGACGTTTACATGAAGCGCCCACCACATTGATAATGAAATTCGAATTTGAGAAGAACTCATAAACATAAACTACATCTCTAGATGCAGCAACTAATTCTAATGTAATCGGCGAGGAAAACAATGAACATAGTACGCATATGAGCAATATTTAAGAAATAACGATTGCACTCCTTTCCATTCACCACGCATATTACTAGTACCATCATATCATTGTCTACGAATATTTTGAATATCAAGACAATGATGATAAAGAATTGCAAATATTTCATCTTTAGAATCAATGCCGATGTATCTTTAACATGTACAAGATCAAAAAATCGTTCTTGAATAAAACCATCATCGTCAAAAAATCTCAAGATTATAGTCATTTGCTCCCTTTTAGACTCATCTCATGCCTCATCAACAATAATGCAAAATTTAGAATTTTCAACATTTTCACGAATTTTATTTCGCACTTTCTTTGCAAAAACTTCCAAAATCTCTTTTTGAGTTTTCGCTGAAATATATTTTGAAGATTTATGAGCATTTTTCAGAACAAGTTTTTCAACCTTGTCATTATATGAAACTAAGAGTCGATTGTTGAGAATTTGTTTGGAGTTTTGTGCATTCATTACTTTATCAATATGCTGTGATTGTTTTAATAAATCCTCACAAGATTTTACAACATTATTATGACAAGAGCAAGAATCCTCCCCAATATGATTAAAAAATGCACAATGTTTTCCATCATTTATCTTCTTCCAATTTCTAAATCCTATGACAGTAAATACATCTCATCCAGAACGTTGAGATGTTTTCATTGTAAAAAAATAACAAGGTAAATAATATGCAGCATCCTTTGATGGAGAATAATCTAACCAAGATGCAAACTGTACAAATCAAGAAGCTTGAAAGAGACGAGGATGCTTTTCAAAACCAAAAAATGGATATTTTGATAGACGTATTTGACATAGACCCATTTTCAAGTAAGCTCTTCTTATTTCATTATGTTGATTGACTGAATAGTCCCACATAGGAGGACGTAATCCTGGATCTCGTTGTAGAAAAGATATATCAAGCTCTTTAGAATGAAGTGTTGACGATGTAAACTGAATCTCTTCAGACTCCAAAATTGGAGAGTTAAGATCAAGATTTTCCTCAGGTTTAATCCTTGAAATTTTTGAAGAATTTTCTGAAATATCAACTTCTTTTCTTTTGAAGAATGAGTTGATAGTTTTTAATTTAGACATCATTCATTAACCTGAATTTAAAATCAAATTTAAAATCAAGCAATTTAAATCAGTAGACATAATCTATCAAAAGTAAAACATGAGAAATCAAGAAAAATCAAACCGTGTATAATATACAATATACTTGAACATAGAGACTATCGAAGAGTGCAAAAACTAAATAGAACCATAAACAAAAATGAAATATGGAGTTGATTTAAAATAGTGAAACATAAGTTAGAAACGAATGATATAATCATAAATCATATATCACTTAAACACTTTGAATCGAGATTGAGTTGGAGTAGAGTAGTCAATAGAGAAGAATACCTTGAAGCCTTGAAGCCTAAAGGAGACTAGAGAGGGAGTAGGAGAGTAGGACAAGACGTCACCGTTGGAGAAGCACTCAGCAATGAATGAAAATTGAAAGGAAATGAGTAAGAGAATTCTTAGTATGAACTTCAACTTGGGACTTCACTGACTTGCAATCAATGCAATGGACGATGGAAAGAGTCAAAAAGAGGCTTTGGAAAATGGAGACTTGCAATGGTAGACTACAGTGGCGTTAGTATGTAGACTTGCAGTGCTTTGGAAAATGGAAAGAGAGGCTAGAGTCTGCAGAATTGTAGGCTATAAACCATCAAACTTCCTTTTTTAATTTTTATCTATAGTAAAAACTTGTCGTCATATTATTAGATCATTTTATTTTATGTGAAATATATTTTACTTATTATATTTTTAAATCAAATTAAAATTTTTTAAATTAAACTTATAAGTAATTAATCTACAAGAACAAAATAATTTTATAAAGGGGAGCCAAGATAATTTTTTAGAGAGGGGCCCTATTAAGTTCCACCACTGTAAATGTTTATTTCTAAGTAAAAATACACACTTCCAACCAGGAGTCTTTGAGGATCTGCCTCCGCCTCCTCAACGAGCATCTTTGCTATTTTTTGAGACAAATTTGAGAGTGAAAGTCTAAGGCCCGGTTTGGAAGCCCAGATGGGCTGTATAGGAATCAAGTCCATCTATCCAAACAACATGAGTTGTTTCTATTCGTCTCTAGGTTTTGAAAATAATAACTGACATAAACAGTAAAAAGTGAAATAAACAATATAAAAATGACAGAAAACCTTAAATGAACAGTTCAAAACTAGCAGAAACAATACATGAATAGTGCAAAACAGTACATGAACGGTGCAAAACAGTAGATGAACTGTGCAGAACGGTAAGTGAACAATGCAGAAAAGTAAGTGAATGGTTGCTATCCAAACAGTGTGACCTATCCCTTTATCAAATCCCTAACTCATCTCATCTCACTATCCAAACATATATTTTTTTACAAACCATCTCATATCATCTTAACTCAAATATCTCACGACTATTCAAAATATATCATCTTATCTCATTTGAACTGCGTAACCAAATAAGGCCTAAGAGAAATGACATTTTAAAAATGGTTGCACGGCATTTGAGCACTCTATAACTATATCTAGTATTACTCAAAGCCTAAAAGTCCCTAAAGAGAAAAAGAATTGACAACCGTTGGCCAGTTAGAAGTAGATGACCTAAAAAAGAGGTTAAGATCCAATTGGGATGGTAGCACGTGGTGGGCATGCGCACCAAAGAGGGCGTATGGAGACCACGTGCTAGACAAAGGGGTAGCTGGTCATGGTGGATTGATGAAGAAAGGGTGGCACACCAATGGCAAGGTGGTATAGTGATTTGGTGGGTCAAAAGCTCTAAATCTAGCCTTTAATAGCTTAAAATGGAGCTTTTAAAGAAAAGAGAAAAAAAAATAATTTAAAACTAAGAAGAAAAACCAGAAAGAAGACAAAAGAACGAAGGAAAGGAAAGGATCATTAGAAGGAGATGAAAGGTGAAGGAACGACTGAGTTTGAGAATGGGGGTTATAAGGGTTTGAAGGGATGGGTGGGAGAGACTGCAACGGGGGTCTAACCGCCCACATCGATCCCATGCATTTACCATACCAGGAAAGGTATGGTTAAAGAAACTTTTTTTATTAGAGAAATGATAATTACAGTCATGAGTGTGCAAGCATTACGCAATCACTTTAAAAAAAGTGCATAAATATGAGATTTACTTGAAAAGAAAATTAATTTTTTAATAGTGGACTCCACTCTTTTTCAAAGTGACTGCATAGCGCTTGCACATTTCACGATTGTATGTAACATTACTCTTTTTGTCAATATAATAGTTTTTAGACGAATGAACTACACATGCCGAACAGAATAATTAGGTATCTTTCAAAACAAAGAAAGAAAAAGAACTTTTGGGATTGATTTTGATTGAAAGTGGTTTATAAAAATGAATATGTGAACTACGTGCTTGATATATTCATTAATATCCTAATTTTGTATTAATGCAATTGCTTTTATAAAAGGAAGTGTTGTATAGCGTGAGTAGTGGGATTTCATGTTTGAGAACTACTTTTGTGGTTTCTTAAAAAGGCATTCATGTGAAGAGGCACATGCACAAGTTGATTCCAAGATTAGATTATGCATTTATGTACACTAATGTTCCGTATTGGAATCAATGATTATAACGTTGTCTGTGTATAGACAAAACAGATGTTGAGAACATGATAGCATATAAAAGCATGTGCACTTGAGAAAAATGGATAGAAGTATATAGGAATAAAAATAGGAAAATTTTATTTATTATCATTCACTCAATATTTCTTGACGTGGCATCAAATGATTAGTTTAATAGTAAAACATAATAAATAGTGTCTAATCATTTAATGCAGTGATAGGAGGATGACAGTAAAAAAGATGGTGAGTAGTATTATTCTAAAAGATATTCTAAATGTGGAGCAAGGATTTCAAAACTAAAGGAAGTGAAAACTTGATATATTACTTACCATCCAAAATCTAAAATTTTCACCTCAAACAAACAAATAATTCCAAGAGTACAAAAGTCCCTATCCAATATTTTTAAAATTGACATTCAAATAATGAAGCAGAATGCTTGCATTAATTGATTGTAAAATAAATTATAAAAGAGTTGTGGTAGAATTGTAGATGTATCATTTCCCTTATATCAAATTATTGAACAGTGATCGATTTTATTCTTCTTAGGTACATTGGCACAGTCAAAATATCTAAATTTTATTTTAACAAATGTCTTGTATATTCATTATTTTAACTTCAATCTCTTATCAGCTAGTAAACTTGCTCAAACCTTACTTCTTGTCTCTTTTCCTTGGTTGTCTATCGTTTTATACAAGACTCATGCTTACTGCATTGGTACTATGTCTTGAGTGTTGCAAATTAACCTAGTGGAAGCTCTGGGACGATTTGAGGATGTAAGTTGTTCAATTGTAATTAGTACCGACCTCTTTTTCCTTGGATGTCCCTTCTTCAAAGTCCTTTTGAAATGGGTAAAAATATCTCAGGCATAGTATGGCATTCCAAGCCCAGCCCAAGGGAGGGGTCTCATCAGAAAGGAAGAGTAAGAGCGAAGGAAATGAGGGAAAAAAAGTTGAGGAAAGAAAAATGTGTTAGGGGAAAATAGATAAAGTGGTGGAGAAATGGGGGAAAGGAGAGGGAAGGAGGTTTAGGCACACAAAGGAGACAACGAAGTGACATAAAGCAACCACTGACAGGAGAATAAAAGGGATTTGAGATCAAAGACTTTGGGACCAGGGGCTTCTTCTTTTTCCAAATTTCAAGGTGACTAAAGAGAGAGATAACTTCTTCAACCTCCAAACGGGAAACTTCAACTTTATCATTTGTACTGTGAGACACACGAGTCCATGAGAAACAGTAAAATAATCTCATTTATAGTAGATTTGCACCCCAAACAACCCGTGGATATAAGCCCTGTGCCGAACAATATAAATATGTATATCTTTCTCTCCATTTATATTTGCTATATTTAGCTTCTATTTACTGTAATGGATGTATGTACGGACACTGTACCGCAACTTCGAACCGCCATTGTGGGCCCCAAGCCACACCAATCGGGTTCCGAATGTCATCATGGACCAGTGATGAATCATTCTCCCTCTTCAGCCTGTTCTTACAAAACAGGCTTCAACACCTTTATCCTTTATACAAGGTCTCAAGCTTGTGTATCAAGGCTTAGTCACATCTAGCAGCTGCCCTTTCTACTTAGATATATTATATATATAACTTTTGGGACTCCCGACAGAATATTTGAAGAGTAGGCAATTCTTGGAAAATTTGAAATGTTTTATGTCACATTAACTTCCCATTCCGCTAAATTACATTTAATTATGTTCTAGATGTGCAAGTCTCTAGTTGGAAATAAGGTTCTTATATCTAGCAAGGTGCATGAGGCGAGATGGATGCTCGATCAAAAGAAAGGGCGAGACTTGCTCGGTTAATGGAGAGGTACTTGTTTGGCAACACTTGCTCGATTCGAGGACAAGGTGGTTACTCAGGCAACTTGCTTAGGAGGAGATGCTCTTTAAGGACTTCATCATCAATGAGGTTAAGTACTTGCATTTTTAGAATAAGTCACTCCAATGAGACCCTCGATGAGGTTAAGGGCTTCGTTTGGGAACACAACTGTTCTAAAATATTCTTAGATTATTTCACTACTATTCACTATTATTTCATTACTATTCTCAAACTATTTCACTATTATTCACAAACTACTTCACTACTCGTCACGTATACTATGACATATTTTTAGTATCCAAACGAGCTCTAAGTATCTCCATCAGGGCTCATAGAAGATGATTGGAGTGGGAATACAAGAAGCTAATCTTTATCATCTCATTTATAGATCTATTGACCCTAAGTTATGGTGTATCTTTCCTAGTACTTTCACCTTTATATAGAATTTCTCAGCCATTTCAATCTAATTTTATATAGTCCTCTTTTCATGAGGACTATTGATTTTGCTTTTATTACCTTTTTAATTTACATCAATTGATAATTTTAGATTTTGCTTCTTTGTGTCACATCTACCTCTGTTTGTGTAAAGGACAACTTAATGGGCCAGATTCTTTTACAAGGGCGTAGTAAGAATGGGTTATATCCCATTTACTTAAAGCATCTCTTATCAAATAAAGCATCTCCAAAATCATTCACTGCCTTTGTTGGAGTCAAGTCTCCCTTTCAAGTTTGGCATCAATGATTGGTCATTCATCTTCTTCCATTGTTTAGTTGCTGTCCAAAATAGTAAGATTCCAATTATTAGTTCTGCTGATTAAATAAAGTATCTCCAAAATCATTCACTGCCTTTGTTGGAGTCAAGTCTCCCTTTCAAATTTGGCATCAATGATTGGTCATTCATCTTCTTCCATTGTTCAGTTGCTGTCCAAAAATAGTAAGATTCCAATTATTGGTTCTGTTGATCAAACATTTGTTTGTGAGTGTTGTCAAGTGTCAAAAAATAAACTACCCATTATTGATTCTTCTAGAATGTCCACTTTTCCCCTTGAATTTGTCCACACTAATGTATGGTGCTCTCCTGTTTCTTCCGTTAGTGGATGTATCTATTACATAACATTTGTGGATGATTATTTAAGATTTTGTTGGCTATTTCCATTACGTGCTAAATCTAAAGTTTTTTTCTATCTCTGTTAAATTTACTTATCTTTCTTAAAATTAACTCTCTTGTTAGATTAAGAAATTGCAATCTGGTGGTAGGGCAAATGCACCTCCAATTAACTTAAGAATTTTGTTTCTCAAAAAGGCATTTTCCGTAGAATCTCTTGTCCCCATTGTGAGGATCGCGCTAGCGCAAGGACAAACCACCAATAAAGTGTGAGTGTAAGGAAAAGATAAGAAGCCACTTCATTGGTGTGGTGGAAAATAGCCGTGGGCGCAACAAAGTGCTGCTAGTCTAGCATATGAGTGAGCAACACTATGTAGAAACCCTAGCTAACATGTCCCGATGGAAGGTGACAAAGTACTTTTCACTTTATGGTAAACGAGCTAGAAAAGTTGCCCAACATGCAAAGGCAAAGAACGAGCTTAAGACGAGCAACGGTCAAGGACAATACCCTTACTAATACATATGAGCTTTTCAGGATTTCACAAAAGCACTCATAAGGTGGTAGTGTCGTACGAAGAAGCCTATACTCCATTTGAAGAGTCACATCCAAAGCGGGTCTGTGGAAAGGATTACGACTTGGCAGATCATATCATCTTAATCCAGAGGTATGACCTAACACTACATGAGAGACCCTCACTCGAAGAGAGACTGAGGATTGCACTCAAGCAATTCATAAAGACATACGAACCATGTCCTGCCAGTTTGTCTCCACCATCCTGCAATGGAACGATCGAGACTAAATGACTCCTATCCAAGCATGTCTGAATTCAGAAGGACACCTGATGAAACCGTTCTATAAAGGGCTTAAGGTAAAATCTAAAATCTCACTTTTGAGATTGTAAACACCTAAGAGCCCTTGGAGACAGATTCTTCAAAGAAAACAAGTAACTTCAAATGAGACAAAAAAAAAAAAAAAGGGTAGTGTAGCTCCGCCACAACTCTAAGGCAGTGAAGTAGGTTAGCTTCTAAAACAATGGCGAGGAATGGGAGGTAAATTGTGAGGATGTTATGCAATTTTGGCATATGCATACTTCATAATCTCCCCATTTCTGATCATGAAATAATAAATAATTTTGCCATTATGTTTACGAGTATTTTTACTTCATGATTTCTGATATTTGAATGCATTTGTTTTTTGTGATATCTCTGTGTGAGTATTTGTATCTTTGTGTGAATAAGTGTAGCGTGTGCTGATCATCATGGGATGGGACGGAGAATTCCCCGGACCATTCCTGTAATATGTCGCCACAAGCTTCATAGCATAGAGAGTCCCCGTGAATAATTGGGGTGGGGCACTATTGTGTTGGCCTCACCTGATATACGACATGAAGAATCCCCCGGATGTGTCACGTGTTGGTGTCTTCCAGTTGGTTGGCCTGGTAGACATTCCCCAGTGCAACATGTATATCTCTGTGTGTGAGTCAACCTGTGTTAGGGACATGCGAGTTCACTTGCACCATATTGGTCAGGTGGGAGAGATTCTTCGATTTCGAACAGTGGAACGGCTCACAACCCTGTTGGCCCATCAAGTAATGAATATCTGTGTGACGAATATCTATATGATAACTGTGAATTGCTATGTGATTGGTGTTACGAGTTTTATGTGCTGGAGAAAAGGGTGATTTCTTACCTCGACGACATGTACAACTATATATATTTATATATTGAGTTTTGGGTAGAGGATAATTTCTCTGAGGGTGATTCCTTGCCAGGTCTTTTACCAAGGAGTGGGGTGCCACACCCATACTGCTGGACAAAATGGCCTAACTGAACATAAGCATAGGCATATTGTTGACACAGGTTTAACACTCTTAGCTCAGTCTGGTCTTGCTTCCAAATACTTGGTTGCTTACTATTATTTATCTAATAAATACGTTACATACACCTATCTTAGGTCATTCTAATCCATACACCAAGCTGTTTCACTGTGAACTAGACTACTCATTCCTAAAATCCTTTGGTTTCGCATGTTATCCTTTGTTACGACCATATAAAGCTCATACACCGATATTTTGCAGTAAAAAGTGTACATTCTTGGGATATAGTACAAATTATAGGGGTTATAGCAACCTTGAACCTCAGTCTAATCGAGTCTACAAGTCTCGGAATGTTATATTTGATGAAAGATGCTTCCCTACTCAACTGCAACACCCTTCTACATTGCTTCCTTGTGATAGAACCAATATCCCCCAAGTTGTACTTCCACCCTCTATCTTACCCTTACCAAGTCCTCAAACTAATTCCCCTTCACCTAAGCAATTTTCTAACTTGAGCAATTCTTTTCCCACCTCACCTACTACTACATCACATTCAAATCAAGATCAATCTATATCTGTTACAACCTCACATTCTCCTACTTTGGACCAATCTGAATTGTCTTCCTCTATCTCCCATTTGCCTGTCTCTTCACCTACCCCTCCAACTGGTCACCCTATGATCACTTAACCATGCAAATCACTTAACCATTTACATCCTCATCTATGGTGATGATATTCTTATTACAATAAATAATCCTCAAGTAGTGCAGCTCCTTATTTCAACACTACAGAAGAATATCCACTCAAAGATCTTGGGTGCCACTTTTACTTCCTGGGAATCCAAGTTCATCGTGATCATCAAGGCATGCACCTTTCACAAACAAAATATGTTGCATATTTACTATATAAAGCCAAGATGTTTGGTGCCAAACCTTATTCCAATCCCATAGCATCTAGTGGTCGACTTTCTCAATATAATGAAGAACCTTTTTTTTTAAACAAGTCTGTATCGACAAATTGTAGGAGCCCTACGATATTGCACATTGACCAGATTTGACATAGCCTTTGCAGTTAACCAACTTTGCTAGTTTTTGCACTTTCCTATAAATAATCATTGGGCAACTGCTAAAAGAGTGTTGAGATATCTTAAGAATACAGTTAATCATGATTTTTATTTTACTCCTAGCTCGGTTCAACTTAGTGCCTAACTGTGACTCTAATTGGGATGGAGAACCAGATATACGCAGGTCTACTATTGGCTATCTTATTTTTCTTGGATCTAGCTTGATCTCTTGGAGTGCAAAGAAGCAATCCTCTGTCTCCAGATCAAGTACTAAAGCTAAGTACCGTTCATTGGCCCTTGTTACTGCATAACTATTTTGGATTAGATTGCTTCTCAAGCAATTGCATGTTCCCTTATCAAGCCTCCACTATTAGGGTGTGACAATCTTGGAGATATGGCCTTTACCTCTAATCCTTTTTTCATGCTCACACTAAACCTATTAAACTTTATTATCATTTTATTTGTGAAAAAGTACAAAATGGTGATGTTAAATTTGCCTACATTCCCATTTCTGATCGGCATTAAAGGCCTCACATAGCTCGTTTTGAACTTCTTTGTGGCAAGCTCCTGTTGAGTTCCCTCCCCATTCGCTTGAGGAGGCTATTAGACAAGAAAATCAGACAAACTTCAACATCATTGATCTCATTCAACAACCAAATCTTCACAGCTCATAACCAAATCAAGTTCAAACTGTAGATCTTATTTTATAGGACTTATCTCATCTTATCATACTTTATTCATATTTGAGTTGTAATCTTGTATTTGAATTATCTATCTCTCGGTAGTGTTTGAGTTCTTGTACTTATCATCAACAATACTCAAGTGTAATTACTATATATTATGCTTTTGACTGCCTTAATTTTCTGATTTTGTAAATCTTTTATGATATCAAATTAGAGGTCATGAGTTTAAATTCTAGCTCTACACTCTATCCTCAATTAAATATTTCACATGTTCGCCCCTCAATCTACTTGTGAATAAAATTTCTGGTATATATATATATATATATTGATAGAATATTTATATATATATAATCAGCACTAAGAAGATGAACACATTATATTCCCATTTCATAAGCCTCTCTCTCTAGATCAAGACCACATGCTTTAAGAAAAGAATAATTCTACTTATAATCTCTATATACTGCACACCACATTTATTTATTTATTTATTTTATTTTTTCTATAATAAGTATATGATGTATGGATAATAAGTAGAACAACTCAATTAATTTAATAATAATAAAACAAAATAAAATAAAAAATAATTTTAAAATATATAAAATGTGTGGTGTGAAATAATAAGTAGCATCTCTTAAAAAAAAAAAAGAATATAGAAAAAAGTGACAGTCTAATTTATTTTTTTAGCGCTTGTCCAAAAAGAAAGTCCCTTTCGTCGCCATAAACCACAAATAAATAAATAAGTAAATTGTGGATAAATAGGAAAAGACTTCCGGAATTGACCAAATTTAAGGGCTGAGTTGTCGTGCGTTTATCACATTTGTCCCAAAGCTGTGGAAGAAGCTCTATCAGAGTAATGGGGTTCCGGGTGTAATTTTTTTATAACGAATAAAAATAAAAAATTATTAAAATATTTTTAATATTATTTTTATTTTAAAATTTAAAATAGTTAAATTATTTATTATATTTTATATAAGAGTTTGAAAAAGTTGCAAAGTCAAGCCATTTTTTTTAAATTTTTTTCTTAAATAATAAATTTTTTTCTAATTTTGATTTTTATTATTCCATATATCTTTTGTTTTGATCATTTTAATTATTTTTTTATTTTTCCTTTGGAGCTCACGTCACGTTGGTCAACAAAGAAAAATAAATAAAATCATAAAATATTTTAAGTTCAAAAAAAGCAAAAATTCTTAAAGCTTAAAAAGGGTTGCAACTTGCAAATCTAAGAGAGTAACATGTGAATTTTTTTTTACTTAATAATTAAGGAACTTATTTTTAATATATTGGTATATATATATATTTTTTTTTAAATATTTAAAGATGTTTAAAAATATTAAAAAAAATTAAAATGTACAATTTGTACTATTAGATACGCCCAACGATCAAAGCTGGATGACAGCTAGACGACATACTGGCAGAACCCTTTTTTTTTTTTTTTAGGGTTGGATGAGGCTTTATTTGTCGTTACGTTATTTTCTAGGGCCTTCCCAAATTGCTTTCCTCAACGTAAACCACAGAAAATTAAAGAATTTAAGAACCAATGCATGTACATTTTTTGAGCTCCAATAAGTCTCTCTTTTTGCTTAATTTTTTTTTTCTAAGCAAGTTGATTTCATTAAATTAAAAAAGTAATACATGAGGAGGGGTGAGATTCCCCAACAATCGTCCCAAAAAGCAATAGAAAACAGTGTAAAGTGGTGAACGAGTTTATTTGGGACCAATTTCTTGATCCCTACCCATGTTCTATGAGAGAACGCCGTCTTATCGAAAGACGGAAGTATATTCGCAAAAAAGCGAACGATGGAACCACCACTTGCGACAATGGAACCTCCGCTGAAAGCGGAAAAGGTGGCGAGTGCACCGTCACATATTGTCTGGAGATGATTTTTGGAGTAGTCTATGATCCCTCTTACAAGATCATTGGTTAGGGAAAGCAATAACATAGAGTAGCCGGAATCTAAGCCGAGTCGGAAGCGACGGACTAACACAGGCTGTGGCAGCGCGTGTAGGACACGCTCCACCTAAGGAGGAGGACGGACGAACATATCTGAAGGATCTGGAACCTCTAAAGCCGATAGGGTGGCATGTGGCCGCCAAAGCCACTCGAGGACGTGACCGCGGTTGAAGAACTCGCACGGCAGGGGCCACGTATGCGTCAAACGCGCCGAGTAGAAACGCCATTTTCCACCGCGAGCAGGAAGATCGGCGACCAGAGAGACTAAGCTGGCGTCGAGTGTTGGTTGGAGGTTGCCAGAAAGTAGGAGATCGGCGAGGATCGACGCTAAAGAAGAAAAATCAAAGAAAAACCTAGGGGGAAAAAACAAACAAAGAAACATAGAAAAGCCTCTGGGGCTGGCTAAGGAAGGAGGTGGTCGAAGCCTAAGCTCCTAACCCCCTCCACCTAGGGAAAACACTAAAAAGTTTGGTCTGTAAATCTCAAAGAGAGGAAAAGGAGAGAAAAACGGAAGGTTCTATCCCCTATCCTTTAGCTTTTGTCTCTCTTTCTACTTAATTAGATCCTCTCTTTGTTTTTATCTAACGAATGGTGCCTTTATAGGAAACATGCTTGGTGAGGAGTTAGGATAATTATCTTTGTGGTATTTGAGATGAAGAAGACGCATTAAAAATTTCTCATGCTTTTGTGAAAGCGCGTGTCCTTTTTTCTTTTAAAGTTCTCATGCTTCATGTACCATTTATGAAGCTTCATTCTTTACTGCTCTAAAATTAACTGATTCTTCAGTGTCTTTTTTTATTTTTTCTTATCGTTACTTAATTATTAAATTTTTTTAAAATTTTTAAATAAATATAAAAAATAATTTAATTTTTTAAAAATTTTAAAATAAAAATAATATTAAAAATATATATTCAAACAATTTTTCAAATTTATAATATATTTATTCAATTTTTTTCTCAACTTTCCTAAATTAAATTCTATAAAACATCTTAACTCAAATAATTTTACTACTATTCACAAATTATTTTATATATATTTAGATTTCTCGTTTCATTTATCCTATATCTAAAGTAAGTGTGTCCCTTTCAACCTCGCCAATTTGATTCGGATTTTGCAAGAGAAAAAGTGACAGATAAGATTGTACAAATGGGACGGATTTTTTTCTGACTCAACCCAAATCTAGATAATTGTTCCGATTACTGGTTTCAGCCCGAAACAAATCCGGTTTAGTACCCGTCCTCAAAAACTTCGATAAACATAGGGCTATAAATGGGTTGGTCCGGTCCGGTCCAACCTTCTTTTTTTTTAAATCATTGTATTAGCCTATAAGCCTATTAGGTATATATAGTTATAACTTAGAGTGATATTAATACTATACTATTATACATACATTATGCTATAATCCTATAACTCTTATAATATATTAATATATACTAATATTATATATTATACTTTTATAGTGTTACTGCTACTACTACATATAGACTTATAGTGTTCGTATATATATATTATAAATTATAATGATATAGTGATTAGTAATATAGTATATAATGATTTAGTAAAGCTATATAATATATTAGACTATATAATAGTATTAAGATTATACTATTAGTATAGTTATATATTAGTATTAGTTATAAACTTATAGTCATCAATAATTAGTCATAGTGATATTAATAATTTAATACTATATATAGTTATAGACTTATAATGATTTCTTTATAAGTATAGACTATAGTTATAGTGATTTAGTTTAGTAATCAATTTATTATTATATAATTATATTGATAATGTTAATTGTTACTTTGTTACTAACTTAGAGAATGTGAATGTATCATAATTTTATATTGTAAATGAGGATAGGTTAGACGAAAATTATATAATTTATTATATAATTATTATATAAAATAATATATTTATAAAAATAAAAATTTTTGAGTTCGGTCGGTCTGGGAAATCCCCACCTCGAGACCAGACCGAAGACCGAAATACCCCTACTCATTGGACCGAAACTGACCATGGAGACTTTCGGTCCGGTCCGGTAAACCCAGTACCCGGCTTTTTTAAAAACCAAACCCAGTTATATTTTTTAAAACCCGGGTCTGTCACTTGTCCTTGTGTTGAGTTGTGCATGTCTTTGTATTCTTCTCGGCGCTCCCATGGCCAAACCCAAGGCTCCAAGACGAACCCTTGAATGTTTCGCGGTCAAACACATCAATAAAACCATCTAAGGTAAGCACTCTCTCTGTCTCTCTTCCTCACTTGTGCCACTTTCCCCTTTTAAATTTTGCATAGAAACTAACAACTACTCAATCCATGCTAAAAAAAACAAAGAGTGAGAAAGCTATCTGACTTGACTTCACCAAATGTTCTCAGCTGGGAACTATGTCCTCATTCGGCCGTCGGATCCATCGAAACCGTCGTACGTGGTGAAGATAGATCAGATTGAAGCGGACGGCCGTGGGGCCAACGTGAAGGTCCATGTCAGATGGTACTACCGGCCCAAGGAGTTGATCGGCAGCATAAGGCAATTCCACTACTTAAGGAAGTTTTCCTCTCAGATCACTTCGACGTCCGGGGTGCTGATACCATCGAGGGCAAGTGTACGGTCCACACATTCAAGAGCTATACCAAGCTCGATGCCGTCGGGAACAAAGACTTCTTCTGCCGTTTCGGGTACAATTCCTCTACTGGAGCTTTCAATCCCAATAGAGTCGCCGTGTATGTAAGCGAATCATTTGATTGAGTCCGATTTCTTTTTTTTAAGTTTGTAGTTAGAGTCGGATTACTCAAACCGCTCAAGTTGACCGCCTGTTACTTTTTAGGTTTTTTTTTTTTATAATTTTTAATAAATTTAAATATTTTAAAAAAAAAATCTTTCAATATACTTAAAATCACTTCCTTAATCACTAAATAAAATTAAAAAAAAAAATTGTCAAGCGGTCAACTTGAACGGTACAACTTGGGAGGCAAAAGTAGTTTTTTCCTTATAATTATTGACATTTTATGAGTACGTAGATAGGCTTTTGTTAACAATAACAACAACAACAACAACAAAAAACCGGATATAGGTCGGAACCCACGGGTCATAACCTGGGTATACTCAGCCCGAGTTTGAAACCAGGTATACCTGGGATCCGGAATCTAGTTGAACACCTGCACTAGATCCAGTTGAACACCTGCACTAGGTGAGGTGGCGGGCATCGGTCCTTGGCAAGGTGGTAGGCATCTATATTTGACGAGGTGGTGTACACCGGCCTTCAACAAGATGGTAGTTAATATGTGAACTCAAGGCTTGTTTAGAAATAGATCTCATCTCAGAATTTTCATCTTATCTTATCTTATCTCATCATATCTCATCTCATTTCTTTCCCAAACATAATTCAAATACAAAATTTTCAAACTAATCATTGCAATTTTCCTAAATTTTCAAACAAAAAATAAAAAATAATTCAACTTTTTTAAATTTCTAAACAAAAATAATATTATTAAACTATATTTCAACAGTATTTTAACTTTATAATATTTTTTATTCAATTTTTTTTCTCTCATTTTTCAAAATCTAAAAAATACTCAACTTAATCTATTTCGCTACTATTCACAATTATCTTACTACTATTCATAAAATTCTTATCTCATCTCACTTTTCAAACGAGTCCTTAGTGTATTTAATGTCCAAGGTCTACACTATCCAGTGGTGGATCTAGAATCACCTTTGATCGGAGCGGATTACTATTATAAGGATAGTCAAATATTTTAAATATTTGTATAAAATATGTTGTAGTATAATATATATGCAATATAAAAATATTGTAAACACAAATTCAAGATTTAAAAATGTTATTAATATATCAATCAATAAAGGAATATATGGATGCATATTTTATAGTAATTAAAGATGGATAAGAGTTTCATCGTTTTTAATGTTAAGTCAACGAAGAATAGAGAAAGATTATAAGTTTTTAATGTTAAGTCGATGAAGAATAGAGAAAGATTATAAATTATTAGGTTTTTAATATGAAAAATAATTTTGACAGTCATAAGTTTTAAATTTGAGAGAATTTTGAGAGCCAAAAGGTTTTAAAGAATTTTTTTTTCTTTTCCCGTTTTTTTGTTTTGGTAAAATTTGGAGTTAGGTTGTGAATATTGACAAAAAGTATATATTCTTAATAATTTTTTTAAAGCAAAAATTGTTATAGATTTTTAGACAATTAGGGAGGTTATTTTAAACTTTTGGAGAATTGAATAACTCATTTTATAAATTCTTAAAATCAAACAAAGAAAATAAGTTAAATTTGCCAGCCACTAACATTACTCACGAGATCTGTCAGCCACTAACTAATAGTCACTTCCTTAATCATTAAGTAAAAAAAATTTAAAAATTAAATGCATAAGTGGTCAAAATGAAGTGATAAAATGAGGGACATATTTGCATTATGAGCGGTGCTGCTCTACCGCCTGTAGGTGACAGCTCATTGTGCTGCCAAGTGCAAATTGTACTTTTTTTCTAACATTTTTTAAACATGTTTAAATATTTTTAAAAAATAAAATACAAATACACTAATAGCCACTTGCTTAACCATTAAGAAAAAAAATTAAATGCATGAACGGTCAAAATAAGTGGGTACATTGAGAAGGCATAATGTACAGATTTTGAAGTGTGCTTTGCATAACATTTTGGAAGCTGAGGTGTATTATTTATAGATGAGTATACATGTGATTTGTTACAACGATCAAATTCAAAAATAAAGATACATTTTATATAATCTTATCATCATCAATTGATAAAGAAGATGAAGGAGATAAACTTGTGTTGTTGGAGTTATCTTCATAACCTTTATTTGGTTTTGAATTTGAGTTTGTTATAGATGAGGATGACTTAGTCTTTGTCTCAATACACCCCTGCAAATTCAACGGTAGCTCACGGATGTTGAAGTTGTGCTAGATAGAGGAGAAACAAGCTAGGGGTAGGGGTTTAGTCAATGCAACAGCCAATTGATCTTTAGAGGAAAGAAAGCGTACAAAGAGGGATCTGAAAGCCACTTGATCACGGACAAAGTGAAAATCAATGGATATGTGCTTAGTCCTAGAGTGAAACAGAGGATTGGCCATTAGATATGTTACCTGATGTTATCGCACCATAGAGTTGGAGGTTGAGGTAGCTTGAGACCAAGTTTAGTGAGAATGGATTGAACCCAAAGAAGCTCGGTAGTTGTGTTAGCAATAGCCCAATATTCTGCTTCGGTACTTGAGTGAGAGACTATCTTTTGCTTGCGTGAATCCCATGAAAGAATATTTGATCCAAAATAGATGCAGTAGCCCGTGGTGGAGTGGCGATCATCAAGGCATCTAGCCCAGTCAGAATCCGAGAATGCTTGGAGGTTGTGAGAGGTAGAACGTTGGAGAAAAAGACCATGGTGAGTAGTGAGCCGAAGGTAACAAAGAATTCTCTTGACGAGACTCCAATGATCAGTCATCAGAATGTGCATATATTGGCATACTTTACTAATAGCGAAGGCAATGTCCGGTCGAGTGAAGCTGAAGTACTGTAATGATCCCACCATACTTCTGTAGAGAGTCGGATCCAATAAGGGATCGCCATGATGTTGTGACAAGGTAGATGTGGGAACCATTGGAGAAGAAATGGGCTTGGCGTTGTGCACATTAGCCTTGTATAGAAGATCCTGAATGTAGCGTTGTTGTGACAAGAAAATACCATCAGCCGTGAAATGGGCTTCTACACCAAGGAAGTAATGTAAAGGCCCAAGGTCTTGAAGTGTAAACACAAACTGCAAGGTGGTAATGAGTTGAGCTATGAGTGTTTGATCTGGGCCGGTGATAACAATGTCATCAACATAGACTAAGATGTAAACTAGATGAAGCCCATGATTATAAATGAAAAGGGAAGTATCAGCCTTCGAGCCCATGAAACCCATTTCAATGAGTTTTGTGCTAAGTCTTGAATACCATTCCCGTGGAGTATGTTTTAAGCCATAGAGAAAGTGACAAACATGATCGGGAAGTGCCAGATGCTTGAAACCCGGAGGTTGGGTCATGAAAATGTTTTCTTCAATAACCCCATGTAGAAATGCTTTCTTGACATCTAATTGTCTAATAACCCAATTTGAAGAGATGGTAAGAAAAAGAATGAGGCGAATAGTGATAGGCTTGACAATAGGACAATAAGTTTCTCCATAGTCAAGGCCTTCTTGATGGTGATAGTCTTTAGCCACAAGACGGGCCCTGTATCTCTGAAGGGATCCATCGGCCTTTCTTTCGATCTTGAAGACCCATTTGCAGCCTACTAAGTTCATCTTGGGCCTTGGAGGAACGAGAGCCCACATGCCATTTTGCATTAGAGCGGTAAATTCTTCATTCATGGCCTTGCATCATTCATAGCTTTTAACTGCAGAAGTGAATGAGGTGGGCTCTATGAGACTGGGCCTAGAAGAAGAATTCTCCCTAAGGTAAGCATGGTGTTGACGAGCCACGGTGCCATCAAAGAATTGTCTGGGCTTGAATATCCTATTGCGTGCACGAGTATGCATGGGATGCTAAGACACTAGAGAAGGCACTAGACTGAGAGCAGAAGGCATAGTTGGTGTTGGAGAAGAGTTGGCAGGGATCACTGGTTGAGTTGTCGGGTAATTTGGTGGGATATGCGTATTGTAGAGGGTAAAAGAGTACCTGCAAATAGGTTAGAAGAAGAAGAAGCATGCACATGTGGCTTAGCAAATGGAAAGACTGACTCATCAAAGACAACATTTGTAGAAATATACATGCGACCAGTGGAAATATCTAAACACTTGTAACCTTTATGGTTGGTGCTATACCCAAGAAAGACACACCGAGAAGAATGAAAGTCTATTTTGTATTTATTGTATAGGCGAAGGTGAGGTCAACAAGCACATCCAAAGGTTTTTAAAAATTTGTAGTTTGGAATTTTGTTATAAAGGAGTTCCATGGGAGACTTATGGTTGGTGACAAGTGATAGTAGTCGGTTGATGAGGTAGGCATCAGTGGTAAAGGAGTCATCCTAGTATTGTTTAGGAACATATGCTGCAGCTAGTAACGTGAGCCCAGTTTCCACTAAGGGTCTGTGTTTACATTCAACTGAACCATTTGTTGATGTAGATGAGGACAAGAGAGACGGTGTGATATGCCGAGTGAAGTCAAAATAGGATGTAATTTGCAAAACTCATCCCCCAATCAAATTGTATAACTTTAATAGGTCGGCCAAAAAATCGTTCAACCTGATTTTTGAAATTGATAAAAACAGTAGAGACAATAGATTTAGAGGAGATTGGAAAAAGCCAAATGTATTTCGAATAATCATCCACAAAGTAAAGGTAATAAAGATTTCCATTGATAGAAGGTTGGGGAGATGGACCCCATACAGAAATGACATCAAGCAAGTAGGTAACTAAGGGGACGTTTGGGTACTAAGAATTGTTTTTTGAATTATTATTTAATATTCTATTATATTTTTTTTATTACCATTCACAACTCTTTTTAATACTTCTCGCTACCCAAACATACCCTAAGGTGGAGGACATGTGACTAAAAAGGAGGAAACTTCTTCCACGCTATCAAGACAACTTCATCTTACCCAACCATTTCACCATTTTTATCAATTTAATAGAGAGCATAAGAGGACGTGAGAGCTTGTATAATCACCATACAATTTCGATCACGAAAAATCTATGGGCATAGACTGTAATGTCAAACTACGAAAATCTTAATGTCTCCATCTCTTTTTACAATGCAAGTCATGAATGAATATCCCAAACAACGCACAACCCTCTAAACATCACCCTGTAGGCTGGTCATTCAATCATATTGTTGGCATCCACACTCAATGAAAAGATCATCAACAATACTAAATGTGAAAAAAGTGGAGCTTCAAGCCTAAAAGTGGTGGGATCACTGAGATTGTGGTTCATCATGATTGACGGGCAATAAGCTTCATCTCCTTTAAAAGTGACAATGGAGATGATGTAGTTGAGTACTCTGAAAAGTTTAGTGGCAATGATGGCCAAACAAACAAGGTGACCATCACCCAATAAGGGATACCTCTGATAGTTGAGTCAGAGAGGAAATTACTTCTCTTGAGGAGTTCTACTATGGTCTGACCCCGGAGGGGGCACGATTCCTCGTGCTTGGTTTGGTATGTTACCTTATGAAGCACAATTATGTCGTTGATAGCGTCCATCCAGCATGGGTATTCCGTCTGGACTTACCTCCATGGATGATCCCGATATTAGAAGAATACAATTATTTGACTTTATTTTTGAAGATATATGGTGTGTTTGATGTAGCTTTATCTTTTAATCGTCTTCTATTACATGAATCTCACGTGACTCTTCCCTTACCCGCCAATTAGTCTTTCTCGTATATATGTATCCACCACTTGTCCTGATCAAATATTATGAACTTGAATATATGTTTAAGCATTAATTATCTTATATTTATAGATAGAGAGGAGAAAATTATCTAATTGGAAGAAAACTTATCCATAATAAATGGTTTGAAAAAAAGGGCACTACTACTTGATCTTTTCGAATGGCTCTCTTGACGTAGTACCACCACGTAGTGCTACTTGGTTTATTAAAATATTAAAAAAATATATTCAAATCCAAAGGACATATGAAAATGTGAAAAGATATAAAGATTAAGGGTCTGTTTAGGAACACAATTGTTCTTATCTATTTTCAAATATTTCATTTTTAAAAATCACTCAAACACAAAATTTTTAACTTTTCCATATAATCATTATAACTTTTTGAAACTTCTAAACAAAATATTAAAAACAGTGTAACTTTTTCAAATCTTAAAATAAAAATTATATTAAAAAATTATATTCAAACAATATTTTAACTTAATAATATTTTTATTCAATTTTTTCTCTCTTATTTTTCAAAATTTAATAAAATATCTTAACTTAAATTATTTTATTACTATTCACAAACTATTTAATTATTATTTACAGATATATTGAGATATTCTTGGCGTTCAAACGTGGTTATCCAAATAGACATAATTACTATTCTTAATATCCCAACGGAAAATAAAACTCGAGTTGTTTTATAGAGCATCTACTGTAGTGGTGCACTCAATGCACACACTATGTGGATGCTTTTGATCCATGTTTTTTTTTTATTTTACCAGACAGCTTATCTTCGTCACTCTCATCAGCTCTTTCTCTCTCATCTTCTCTCTTCTACTCTCTCTCATCCCATCATCTCTCTCATCGTCTCTCTCTCATCTCGAACTCTCTCACTCATCTCGGTCTCTCTTATCTCGAGATTTATCTCAGCTCTCTCTCACTCATCTCCGCCCTCTCTCTCTCTTATCAGCTCTCTCTCACTCATCTCCGCCCTCTCTCTCTCTCATCTTGGGACAAAATGATTGAACTAGGGAATGAGGGGTGAGAGCTAAACCGGTTCAGTGTGTTTTCGGTTTACACATCATGTGTGCATTGGTTGTAGCGATAGAGTGGCTGCTGTGAAGATTAATTCCTAAAACTCTGATTTTGAATGTTTTTAAATAAAGCAGTGAATTCACATGTCAAGATAAATTTATCAGATACTAGATATAAAGAGGTGGAGTGAGATTACAGTGGAAACGGAACGCTATAGCATTACGCATCAAACCATGACAATAGCATTGCCTCTGCACCGAGTCTCCGCCTTACCATCATCTCGAAGCTGCCATCATCCTCATCATACCACCACTCTCCGCGGCCTCTCTTCCTTCCCTCCAAATCACCCAAATTCAAAACATGCTCTCTTTCCTAAACCTCCAGATCATCAACCTTTCCGAATCCATATCTCTCGCAGAGACGCTGCTTCCCTCTCCTTCCTTGCTTTAGTGCCTTTCTTCTCTCCGGTCGCGCCCCCTGCATCTGCCTTCTCCATCGGCATTTGTACGTATCTTTTTTTTTTTTTTTTTT
>QEOT01123943.1:53425-74776 GCA_003123785.1 Pterocarya stenoptera | reverse complement strand
AAAAAAAAAAAAAAATCAGATTACTCTCGTTTAAAAGCTGTACTTTTTTTTATAATTGTTTTCCTAATTTTAACTCGGGTTCATATCATGTTTGATTATTTCATATGGACTTGGAAGTTTCGAGTGTCATTGACATGACATTCCTGTACGCTTTGAAATGTGGAGTTTTCAAGATATTGTTGAATTTTCATGTCCTATGCAAAAAACTTCGAACAAATGATTATATTTTCTGGATACAACAACGAATGGAGAAGAAATAAGAATCTGGGGCCTAGAACGAGTTATGAAGAATGAATAATTTTAATATTCGTTCAAGTAACATTGAACAAGGGATAAGAATGTGAGCGACCGTTAAATAGTTATAATCATTGTTAAGGTTTCAATGATGAACAGGTTTGTACATTCCGATTGGTTGTGAAAAATGCAGCCTCACTGCTTGATAACAAAGATCCTGTGAAGCTGGAGGCTGAAGATATACTGAGTGATCTTATAAGGTAGCCACCATTCTTTGGCACGGTGCATATACCGCTGGCTAGTACGCCTTTTTTTTCTTTTTTGGCTGAAGGCTAGTACACCTATTAGTGTGTAACATGTCCTGTAAAATGATTGCTAAAAATTTAATAATTTCTTTATGCAATATTAAGTAACCCTGCTGCTGCCGAGTTAGGCATAGGATATCAAGTTATTCAATCTCCCTTCTTCTGCATCTGAGAAAATGAGGGTAAAGCAACTGTAAGGACCAATTTGCTTGACAAACAATCCAGCTCTAAGCATTGTAAAACATGGACCTCCTTTTCCTCCATCTCCAAGAGATGTGTCTGGACATTGATTTTATTTTATTTTTGGGTATGATAGTTGACAGAATATATGATTTTTGTTGCAGATCTTTCACTTCGCTGAATGGTCTAGCAAGTGAAGCGGATATTCAAGTTGCTTCCAATAGGTACACCTTTCATGCCTAGCTTACAAGAAAGATGGTATAAGATGCATGGACAGAAATTTTATTCAATAAGATGCCTAACTGAATTTATGTAGCTGCCAAGACAAATGATTGCTTTCATAAAAGGTGCTCAGTTGCTACTGAGGTGGCAATTGCATGGCATGCACAGATCACCTAACAATTAAAGAATGTGACTGAGATGCATTGCTCATGGATATATTTTGGTAAAGACGTCTAGTGCCAAAAAGGCATTTAAACTCCATGTGGAGGAAGCATTCTAGAGGGTGCTTGCCTAGCTAAGGCAGGATTCTAGATATCAATGGGGTATGGAGGTCATGATCCTCCTGAGGGAACACTTGAAGGTTTATGGGATGGGTTTTTTAAGCAAAGATATCACGGTGAAGGTGATACTAATACCTTATGGCAAATGGCTTGGTGCAAGGGTAATGCTTAAGCTAACACCTTGTGGTAAATTGCTTGGTCACATCCTTTCATATGTTGATATCATCATGCTGTCAGTCTGAGTGACACACATGACCTCATTCACCAACAATGTTAGATTGTGACATTTTTGTCACAATTGCAAGATGCTTCTCACATAAGGACATAGGTCACATATCAACTTCCCCTAAAATGCACAATCCTAATCAAGGGAACTAGTACAAGAAGATGTATTACAAGAAGATGAACCAATTGGTTTGTCTTTGGGATCCCCACAATCTAGACCCTCATTGGTCCACAGAAGCCTTACCTTCTTCAGGGTAAACTTAATTGCACTTAAGCTTATTTCATTTCACAAGTAACTTCCATTTGCAAATAATGTAACAACCGAAAAAAAGTCCAAGCCACATATGAGCTTATACTCCAAAATGACTAGTTATTGTTACATTTGGAGCCATTCGAAATCATTGTAAAGGTCAAGAACTTCTCCTTCCAAGCAATATAGGATCTCATTCATTACCTTCCTATACTAAATTCTGGGTATTACTATCTCCTCCCTTAAATACTTGACATCCTTGTCAGGACTCAGGTCATTTCATCATTTGTGGCATACCACACTTCTTGTTTGAATTGTCTCTAATACCATAGCCACATCTGTACTATAATCATAAGAAGGCCAGTCAATTTGAAACTTCCCTAGAATCACCGATCACGTATAAAACCCAGTTTCACTTAGTGTGTAGCCAATGTGGGACGAATTGCTTATGACTATTTTATACCCTATCCATTCTATGTCGATTATTCATATTATCAATGTAGGACTGGGGTGTTACATATACTCATGCGTGATTCCCTTGCTTCTCTCCTCCTTGCTATAGTCTAAAATGTTGTTCAGTTATGTGATTGATGCACTTTAATCTGCGGTAGTTACTACCCTCCAAGCGGGTAATTTCTTTCTCAACCAAAAGTCTAACAAAACTTTAATCTCAGAAATGCTAATAGTGAAAGGGAACTTTTCTAGGAATTAAAGGCCTCCTTGAAACATGTTTCCAAGCTATTAACTTCTATAAATATATTTGACAATTTGTCCTTGATTTAATAAAACTAAAGTGATTGTTCCATTACTAAACCTTGCGGAGATTCATCAACCTGAGCTAGGTGTATAAAATAATGTATCATGTTTTGGAAATACTAAGCAATAAGTACTAAAGAGTTGTAAAAATCTATTTCCTTTCTAGATCAATCAGCTAATAGTTTTTGGCAACTGCAGTATAGGGCAGCTGAGAGTGTTGGTTATATGACATCAGAGTGGCATTGAGTTCTGCTTTCTCTGCTCAAGTGTTCACCCAATGCCTGGCAATAAGCTTGATTCTCGATTCTAGTTTTATTATATAAATCGTTGTTAATTGATGTAGGGTTAAACACGGTGATACTTGATTCTGCTTGTGATCCATTGCTAAATTGTTGCCATAACTGCTCTGACTCTTGCCCATTTTACCTTTCTATTTTTAACTGCAGACAAAACGTAGCAGCTGCACTCATGGATACAATATCTTGTCTTGACAAGTTTGAGCAGGGTATTAAAGAATGCCTTGAAGTTTGACCATTGTTTTAATGATTAAAGTAATCAAGTATATATTGTGCTGGAAGGCTTTAGCTTCTGACTGTTGGACATGGAAGATGGTAGAAGTATGTCCATATTGAATTGTTCTTGATGTCCTGTAGTTCTCTTTCTAACGTCTCCTTTCCCATTTATCTTATTATTTTTAGTTGACGACTCCTTTTTCCTATGAGGCAAGATATTTGTAATGGAATGTTTTTATTGGAAGGGAGTTGATGCTTGACCTATTGAAGTAAAGTTCTCTGGAATAATTATTGTCAATGCACTCACTTATCTCCACTCCATGCGTTCTGAAACACATACACACTTGCACACGCATGCACAAAATACACTTTTGTGTTCATCACTTCATTGTACTTGAAGCTTTTCGTGATGCTTCTATCTGTTGGACTTAGAAGATTGTGGGATTGTGGATTTAAAATGTATTTTGCGGTAAAAATTTAGTTGTTTTTTCCCCTTATCATCGTTTCTGTCCCTGCCCTTTATTTTTGCATTTGTTTCTCATTCTTTAGCAGTGGCGAGATAATTGTTATCTGATGTAATTATTCTGAAAGATTTTTGGTGTTGGCCGTTGTTAGTGTACTTGGGCTAAGCCTTTGTGCTCTTCGATAAAAGTTCCTATGTTGCCTGTTGCGCTTAATATCTCTCAATGTTTACTTCCGAATTATGATAAGGGCACATCCCTCTATCTCAACCAAAACTGCAGAAAGAGAGTAATTTTATTACATGTTTCTGTATGAGTGTGGATTGTCGAATCCTTCCCTATCTCTGCCCTGTTCTGCAAATTAAACGTGACATAGTATAGGGAATTGATGTGCTTTTGAGAATTTTGAGGCTGCTTGAGGTTTGACCCTGGAGAAAATCTCATCTGCTACTAGAATTCCTGAGTCCATAATGAAGTCAACAAGTTTTTGTTTGGGGAATTGAGTATGAAACAAAAAGGTTGTATAATCTAAACTATGTCGGAGATTTAAATTCTTTTTGGCAGGCAGTAACAAAGGTGAGGAATAACCTGGTAAGAAACAAATAATCCACCAAAGTATATACTTATTATGAGTACTGTTAGATCTCACCATTAATGTCAGGCAGTTTTCTTCCCTTCACTACGAAATAAGTACTCACAATGCATTAATTTTGCCAAGTTGAAGTATGATGCGTATACTTCATCTGAAATTGGGTTGCATATCAAGTGTGACTAACAGAAGTTATAAACCCACATGTTTGAAATGACATTGCTTTCGGTCCGACTTTCTTACGAAAGCATTGTCGTCGTCATTTTTTGTCTTTAATCTTTCATCCACCAGACTTGGGTTCTTCTCTTTGTGGTGAAGGGCACAGAACTATGTGAGTATAGAACAGATCCTTTCAAGGTTTGGTCTTAAATCTGCATCCTTGGTGACAAAAGGTGACAGAAATCCAACCCTTAGTGCTAAGCATCTTGGTATAGTTATAAGTCAATTATTTCGTTTCAGCTATATTTAAAGACAATTTTGAGCTCTCCTTTACTCTGCTTTCTGTGCATACAAAAGGTTTACCAATGGTTAGTGGCGTGATGGGACGATGAGAATCTTGGCTGAACCTTCTGGCCCTCATCCAAACAATCTGCTGTAGTTGTCCTCTTAATTGAGGCAATAATGAAGAACCTTCATCAGATGAATCAGTTATGAATAACTTTCCCCCATCAATTTCACCTTTTATTTAGACTATTCCAGCTAAACCAGATTGCAGCAAGCAATAGAAGTAATTAGAATTTGCTATTAATATCAATTGATAAATACAGACCTATTAGAAAGTTTCTTCTCTAAGGAAGTCTTTATGCTCCATTTTTTTCTTGGAGAAAATTGGAACTACTTGAGAGCTTTGCTAGTTTATATACCTGCACAATTGCAGGAGAACCATCTAACGGCTATCATGTTTTCCTTCTGATTATCTTCAGTTGTAGTACTTTACATACATTTTAGAGCAGTACTACAAACAATGATGCCTAAATCTATGCTATAACTGCTAGCTGTCTTCTTATATTATTACTGATCTCTTGGCTCTCTATGGAAGAAAGGTTTGGTTGGGTGAACCAGAAGCCTGCACCAAATATAAGCGACAGCATGGTGTTCCATCATCTGGGTGGTTTTGTAGAGATCTAGGCAAGCTGCGAAGCCTGTTGAACAGATTTAGGGGATCTTGCATTAACCCAAAATGAGCATCTGGATCACCAATTTGTGAAAGCTTAACATGAGAAAACCCAAGAGATGGCAGAAGATGATCAGGCCAATCACTGTAAAAGTGGAAGATGGAACTTGAAAGTGTGGTTGATGATTTGTTCATGAAGTCTGCTAATAGGACTGTGCTGGTTAGGGCACACTTCTCAGCTATGGTCTTCAGTACTTGCATCGCCTGGGGCTGTGACAGGTAGTAAAGTATACCTTCAAGAACCCATATTGTGTTCTTCTCTGGCACAAAACCTGATATTTGAAGCTTTTCAAGCCAGTCGATATCTCTGATGTCAGCTGCCACCTTCGTCAGGGATTTTGATTTCAGTGTTAGATGCTGGTGTTCATTTGTGGTTTCCATTGCTGCCTTCAGAAGAGTGGTTTTCACTTGCAAAACTTTGGGAAAATCAACTTCAAAAACATCACTGTCCTTTAAACAGCTTAAACGGTATGCCCTTGCATCCATTCCTACAGGACAAAAGACCAAAGACATGTAATCTCAAAATAATAACGAATGCAGCTGACAATTTAGCTGGAGTTAACCACTGGGGAACAGCTCAAGTGGTAAGGACTTTGGTCTTGAGGGTATACTACACAGGTCTAAGGTTCAAACCTTGGGTGCAAACAATTTCTATGGGCCCATGCGCATAAGTAAAAAAACCGATGATTAACCTAATCTGTGTGGTGTGGGTCCGAGGCACGGGTCCGGGTTTAACTGGATAAAAAAAACATGTAGCATTTGCACGGTCTCTAGAGTTCCTCATCATCAAATAACATTTATCCAGAGTTAAAGAGGATTCCTCATTTGAACTGGGAATGCGAGCATATCTCATGCTTCTCAAACACTACACATCTTGGATGCAAGTTATCGACATGGCAACTGGTGATGATCAAGTGTATATGGTAACTACTTTATAAATTGGTCATAGTTCATAACTTTATCGATTGAATTATCATGGCTTTCTGTAGTGTGCATATGTATCTGCCAGCTATCATTAAAGATATGTAAATCATGGTTCTGCTCTCTAGTTTAGTACAGAAACAATTTGCAAGAAGCTCTGGACCTATCATTTTCTTTAAAGTCGGGGTGTGGTTTTAATCAGCTGGTTTACCTCAGAGCAGGATTGAGAAAGCAGCATATGACAAGGATTTTTATGATGAGAATCCCCAAGACTATACAAACGCAGCGTAACTAAATCACTTGTCTGGAATGATGGATAATCCTAGTTATGATTTGAGGCATTGGTCATCCAAAAGTATGGCAACAATTAGAATCTCTTTAGTTTCAACTGAATTCGTCCATATATAGTACAATGTAACATGATTGCTGGCTAAACATGAAATGCAAGAACTTGTGGTTAAGCAGAGTTACTAACCTGCACCGAGAATGACAACCTGGGCTTCTCTCCTAGTGAAGGAATTCAGAGCAGCTTCAAGTTTGGAATCAAACCAGAGGGTCCGGACAGCAAGAATCACCCCAGAAACTTCTCGTGCATTGTTGATACGGTCTTTCTTGATCTTCTCATACAGGCTTGTGAGGTAAGTTTCTCCTGCAAGCAAGTCTGCAAGAGGGTCATGGATCAAATGCTTCCAAAGTGCTCTTCCTGCAGCTGTTTGACACGCTGAGCGCAGGAGGGGATCCCATTCATTTTCAATGGTGGCATGGACTTCTCTAACCGTGTCTGTAAATAGCAGTTCTGGGAGCTTAAGCTCAGGCCAAGTTGGATCTGTAGGCAAGGCATTTTCTTGGTCCGACATGCCTGCAAATGGCACCTCAGAAGTTCGAGAAAGCTAATAAAAGAGAGCCAAGGAGATAATGCATGATATATAAGGTGGAGAGAGATCACTTGGGGAGAAGAAATTTGTAGAGATAAGAAAAAGAGAGCCACACACAAAACCAACGCTGGAGAAAAGATCTTATATCGTATGTATCTCCAGCCTTCCTTGCCTTGCTCTTGTTGAAAAGGAGGGTGAAAATGTTGTCCACGACTGCCACAAACTCCACATGCCCATTCTTTCCCAAAAAAGTAAAGCCCCAGAAATTGGCTCCACCAGAGATGGGTGACATGTTACCAGAGGTGAGTGGTTCCTAAGCAGAGCAATATATTATACTCTTCGAGTGTTTTGTCCATTAACGGGTAGTTTTTTTGGCTGCATATGACCGGCTTGTCTGTAAATCCGTATATCCCATGCCTCTGTGAGAGAGAGAGAGAGAGAGCGATGCGGCACGTCATCCACGTCGCCAACTGGTTGGCAGGGTATTGGTGGACTAGTTGGGAGGGGTCTTAAAGGCAGTGGCTTTTCACTTTTCACTTTGGGATGTTTACAACTTGAATAGAATTTAGCCCCTCTACTTGCGGTATTTCGAATTCGGTCCCTCTCAGTCGCTCGTTACTTATGGTATCTCGGTCCCTCTCAAGTCTCAATAGTCAACTGTTCGTCCCTATATACCTTTTTTTTCTTGCCTTTATTAATAAACACTCGGCTAGTGAAATTCCGTCATGGAAAATGCTATGACTCACGATAATGGCTCTCTTTTTCTTTTTAGAGAAATACTCTAAATTACGTATAAATAATCTCATAAATTAATATAATTTGATGTGATTTATTAGATTATAAAGTTATTTTTATCGTAAAACAAATTATTATAAAGTTATTTTTATCGTAAAACAAATCTGACGTATCACATGAAGTTAAGTCAGTTTGATCACATAAAATCAAGTCAGTTTGTAGGATTACTTTTATATAATTTAGTTGTGCTTGTAGCACTATTTTATGATTAAGGAAGTATTTTTTAATCATGTGATGTATTTTTATTTTTTCTAAATGTTTAATGAAATTAAAAAAAATACATAAAAAAAAGTATTAAAATATATAAATATATATATTTATATTGCACGTTTTGGGAGGATTCCTCGGTATGAATTCTCGGTGAGTATAGTGCTACCCATCTGTAATTACCTTGTTACAAGACATCACAACCCATAATTTGGGACTTTATAACTAGCAAAATTGTGTGTGATTGAAATGACGAAAAAATGAATCAATATATTCATGAGTTTCATCCTCATTGTAAAAAATCACAATGCATAACTTACAATTTTTCAATTGACAAAATTATGTATGTGATAATGCGACTGAAATGAAAAAAAAAAAAAATTAATGAATAAATTTGTGGATTACATCCTCTATTTATAGAGAATGAAGTGGCACATTGTGAAAATCGACTTTTCAACTCAAAGTTATTAGTTTAAAGTATATAACTTTCTTTTAAAGACCAATAAGTATTCTTGGTTTGAAGAGATCATTATCATTAAACTCACAAATAGAGGCGAGTAGAGAGAGAACGTCTCTCTTCTCTCTAAAACTTTCCCAAAAACAAAACTAGCTAAAGGGGAGTGGGAGCTTCGGCTTCTCTCTCCCTCCCTCCCTTCACTTATGCCCAGCTTTTGCTCTCTGTGTTTTGTTTTGTTTTGTGTGTTTTTTACAAGTCAAATAAAGGAGAAATGCTGATCTGGGATTTTCCGGCGACCTAAAGCCTACATGCACCCCACCATGGTGTTCCCAGCTGCCGATCTTCTAGTCTACAGAATGTGGCACCAAAAGGAACAGTGTGTAGTACGCACGCGCGGGTTGGGTAAGCGCATAGCATGCATGCGCCGTCGCAAAGACTCTTTTGCCGACGCCACGGGTGGCTTTTCTGGGACCATCGATGCCAGGATTTTCAAGATCGGCAAGCAAGCTTTCTCCTAGAGTGGCGTGTGTCCACACACGCCATTATAGCCCCCTTCTTAGTGTTTTTTCAATTCCAAGTATTTCCTTTTTTGTTTGTAGATCTGTTTTCCAATATTTTCTATGTATTTTCAGTTCTTTTGTTTTGTTTTAGTTTTAAAAAAGAAAAAAGAAAAAAAAGAAATAGACTATCGAACTTGGTGTCCATAGCAAAAGAGTCACATTTCTCATTTGGAGAATGGTGGGTTATAGTACCCCTCTTCCTTGGGAGGACGGAGGGTGATAGTACCTCTCTTCCTTTGAAAGAGTGGTCGTTTAGTTTTGGTTTTATAGAGCGTTTAGTTCTGACAAACTATCAGGAGAGAGTTTATAGAAATTAAGATAATACCCGCCACAAAGAAATTTGTGGGTAGGGGAGCTCTAAATAGATAAGTAATTTGACTCGTAATCTGGGTTTTTTCTTGTATTGATTAGTCATAGTTGTAATTTCGGTTTCATTAAATGAAATGAACTTCGGTTCCATAAAAAATAAAAATAAAATAAAATAAAATAAAAAGTATACTTGGTCTAGAGGTGTAGAATTGGGCTGATTTTTTTCGATCCAATCCGAAACCCAGAATTCGGGTGCATCACTGCTCAGATTACACCTGGGCAGGTAAAATAAAACCGAATCCAGTTTTGCAACCCGATTATTTGTAACCGGATCCATTTTCTTCTTCTTTTTTAAAACTCTACAATGATGTGAAAGAGTAGAGGGTGCCAATGATTTTAGAAAGAAGGGAGATTTGAAGTCTCCTACAGATCAAGGTTGATTTTGCCATTTATGCAAAACAAAATATTGGGACATTGGATATAACTAAAACATCAGTTTATTTTGCATTATTATTAGTTATGATGTATTATTATTTGTTTTATTCTTTGTAAATTAATATTTTGCATTGTGATGTAGCAACAATATTATTTATTTTACATTGTTCTTTATTTTGTTCTTTATTTAAAAAAAAAACTTTTAAAAAGTCTTTAAATTATTATTATTTTTTAATTTGGGCAATTTCAACATGATATCATAATTTTTTTTAAAAAGTGCTATAAAAATATTTTTTAAAGTGTTGAACAGTTTTTTTTTTTTAGTATTAATATTTAATCCGGATTAAATCCGGTTACAATTCGGATATCTAAATCTGGATTAAATTCGTAATTTTGAACTTTATTCATAAAATTATTCATTGATTTTGACATCGGAGTGACTCTAGACATTATCAGAGCCTCTTCTCTTTATCAGTTGCAGGTGACGTGGAGCTTGGTTCTTGGTTATCACGTTATTGCTCGACCTTCACATTCATCAAGTTTTCGTTTGTTTTCAAGAAACTTTTCAACTCATCTTATCTCATCATTACAACTTTTCTAAATTTCAATATAAAATAAAATAAAAAATTTAATTTTTTTAAATCCGAAAATAAAAATAATATTAAAAAATATATTCTAACAATAGTTTATTCGATTTTTTAACTTTAATCTTAACTCATCTCATCTCATTTCATCTCATCTACAAAAATAAACAAGTACCTTCAGCCATCTTATTCGTACCTACTCCATGATAAATAACAAAATCCCAATCAAATCGCCTCCTAAGTCCTGAAGTATCCCTCCTCCACCATATTCTCTTGGATTGCCCAGATTATATTCATTAATATTTATTTTAACAAAACCCAACTACTGAATTAAGTTCACCTACAATTCTCATTCGTCCAGACAGGGGTAGCAATTGGGGTTAATCGGTTTGGTTCGGTATGATTTTAAACAAATTTTAGAACCGAACCGATATACATCAATTTTAAAAATTTTAAAATCAATATGGGCTGATTTATTACTGAAATCGAAACTTTCAAATTTTTCATTTACATATATGGCACTACATAAGTTGAGACTTGAGAGCCGGTTTCTCTAATGTTTGGTTTTCTCAAAAGTAAGTTTAAATTAATAACTTAATATTACTATCTATGTTTAAGATTAGAATCTCATGTAATATTAATTTTATATTATAAGATTATTATTATTTTTTATCTTATATCAAATATTATATTAAAAAATATAAAATTAATTTTATGTTATAAGATTAATAGAAATGAATAATAAGATTAAAACTTCATGTTATATTAATTAGCAATTTAACATATAACATATATAATATAATATATAAAATTAAAAGAGAGATATATATATACACCGGTCCGTTTCAAACCAGTACCAAACCGGTTTCGCTTCAATTCAAACTGATTTTCAAAATATGAAACCGATACTGAACGAGTTTCGGTTCTTAAGAATTGGTACTGGACTGAACTAGTTCCAAATTTGACCGAAATCATCGGTTGGGTTGGTTCAACAAATTTTCTATTTTTTTACACCCCTAGGTATTGGTCCCACAATCCTAGCCAGACGAGCAGCTACCCTGGTCACTTGTCCAGAGGTTGTGTGACCTACAACTCCCTTTCTTGAACTCTTGCCCGATTGCTTGCAATCCTAACAAAAAAGAGAAGTGCTCACTGCTCAGCCACTAAGAGATCTTATTAAAATAAACTCACAAACTGACATAATTTTATATGATACGTTAGATTTGTTTTACAATAAAAGTAACTTTATAATATAATGTACCATATCAATTTATGGATTTATTTTCCTAAAATCTCTTTGTAGCTAAAACAATTCTCGACAAAAAATTATAAAAGATGTGAATTGATAAACCACTATGCTTATGATTGAGGAAGATACAAAAGAATTTATTCTAGGTAGCAAGTGTTTTGATCAAAACATGGACCAAAAAACAGTTGTTGCCTTCAAATTTAGAACAAACAAACATTAGTTTTCATTTGCTAAAGGACACAAAAGAATATGGGTGGTGCTATTGTGTGTATGAGGAGTAGGCATATTAGCATTTTCCAAAGAATAATAGCCAATTGTGGACCCAATGGACAAATATGCAGATCTCTTTTGCACCATTTGATGACCTAAGGACATGATTTGGAGGATCCGACATTTTCTGTCTTTTTTTATTATCTTTCATACGCTAAAAGTCAATTTACTTCTTGGGGACCACCAGAGGGACCCTACATGAGGCATATAATGCAACATTCTAAAGATATTCTCTATCACTCAAATTATTATTGAAAATAAATAACACATTATTAAATATACATTTTAATCGTGCGTCTCTTTCAACTTCTTTTTTTTTTTTTTAATTATATGAAAAATAAAATAATGTATTTTTTATTTTTCACTTCCAATGCCTAATGCACACAACATGGTTAATATTTTACTAATACTACATACAGTCGTGAAGTACGTAAGTGCCGCACAGTTATTTTGAAAAAAAGTGAGTCTATTATTATTTTTTTATTTATTTGGATCCCTTATTTACTCACTATTTTCAAAGAGATTGAGCAGCGATTGCAAACTCACAATTATAAATATCATTTATCTTTTTTTAATATTAAAAAACTATAAAAATACACTAATAATAACTTTGAAGGGTATATTTGAGAGGATTACATAACATTTTTCTTATAATAATTATAAAGCTTTTATCCACTAAATTCCCTCTTATTTATCTCTAAAACAACTTTTTCATTTTTAAAAAGAAAAGAAAAGAAAAGAAAATAGAGCAGTTCTATTCTATCGCTCAGAGTAATTTGCTGTAACTTACCGTTAGGTCAAAATCACATTTGTATGTTTTTTCAATTTTTCAATTTATATTTTTTTATTATTTTAAAACATTTTAAAAAATATAAAAAATTTTAATATATTAATAATCACTTCTTTAAGTATTAAATAAAGAAAAATATTAAAAAAAATTAAAATACCTAAAGTATCAAATTAAAAAATAAGTTAATTAGATAAAATAGTATTATTGGAGAAAATAATATGGGATAAAGTGGGGTCCCAAATCGCAATAAAAGGTGTTAGGTGTAGGCTTATGGTTGGACGTAAAAATAGTAGAGTGAGTTGGCACGGGGATGGGATGGGTGTCATCCGCTGTACAAAATAGGTTTGTCTGAAAGAGCAAACACAGGAAGAAAAAAACTGCTTTGCCAACAGCTACCGCTTGATAAATTTTTTTTTAAAATTTTTTTATTTAATAATTAAGAAATTGATTTTAAATATATTAAAATAATTTTTTAAAATATTTAAAGATATTAAAAATTGTGTGAAAAGAAAATTAAAAAAAAAGAAGTCAAAAAGTAACAAGCGATAGCGGGTTAGTGGGCGGCAGATTAGCCCGACTCATCAGAGGAAATAGGCAAAAGTGGAGAAAAGTGAAACATAGAAGAAAGTATCGAACCCGCACGGTTGCAGATCTTTCTTCCACTGAAAGAGAGAGGGAGAGAGATGGCGGACCTGGCGTGCTGTGGGACGGAGTTCTCGTTGTACGTGCTGGCGATTATAGGTCTGGTTTGCTTTGCCGGGCTTATGGCAGGACTCACCCTTGGACTCATGTCTCTCGCTCTCGTCGACCTCGAGGTCCTCATCAAGTCCGGTCGTCCTCAGGATCGCGCACACGCCGGTATTTCTTTCTCAAGCTTCATCCTCTTTCCTTTCCCTTTGTGTGTGAGTTTTTAAGCTGGAAATAAAAAGCATGTGTGGAAGTTAGTGTAAAGAAAGCTGTGAATCTCGACGACTTCGTCCGTTCATTTCCATTTTTACGGAGATCAGTTGGTTTCTGAATTAATTTTGGGACTGGTGATGAACGGTAAATAGATTTTGGTGCTGATAATTCACGCCATTTGCTTTCTTGGGCTTCTGAACTTGTTAGAAACATGGGTTATTTGTGGAGGTTTTTGTAGGACCCTTATGCAATCAAGCGGAGAGCTTGCTGCTTTTTCATTGGTTTGTACGGATTCTATTTTAACTTATATAATTCCTCTTTTAAACAACTTGGGGATACTGGATCTTCGGTAGGAAATGCCTTCCCGGAGAAATTTAGAAGGTTAAGGCTGTTCTTTCATCGTAAAAAATATCTACCAGAAAATATATTATGGAAAAGTACCAAATTTTAAGGCCCCGTTTGTTTACACAAAACCACTATCTCATCTCATCTCATCTCATCTCAACTTTTTCAAATCCCCATACAAAAATATAATAAACAATTCAACTTTTTCAAATTTCAACATAAAAATAATACTAAAAAATATATTCTACTAATATTTTATTCAACTACTATTCAAAACATCTCATCTCATCTCATCTGATCTGTGTATCCAAGCGGGACCTAAGTCATTTGGTCGGAATCCTGAAGATAATATAAAATCATTTTCTGATGTTTGGTTACCACTTGAAACTATTTTTTTTTTTTTTTTTTATAAAGTATAAATCAATCAACACTCCCATTGTCACTTGAAACTATTTTTTGTAACAAGGAATCCTAGAGACCGTCCAAACACAACATGTTTTTTACTAGATTAAATCCCGGAGCTGTGTAATAGACCCAGCCCCTAGAGATTGTTTGCACCCAAGGGTTCAAACCTTAGACCTGGATGGAGCATACCTCCAAAACCAAATCCTTACCACCAAAAATTATTATCCTTTAATCTGACCAGAAACGGTCTGAAACCAAAAACCATAGCATCTCTTAGCCACCTGCCTCACCCAAATCATCGTGCTTGAAATTGTCATAAATCTCTTCTCTTTAGATTGTGCAGGCAGATTAATTAAAGTGTAATACCCCGTATTAGTTATAGGATGATGTTGAATAGGATCTGTGATGCAAATAGAGAGCAAGCCTCCTAGGCGAACATTACTCCTTAAATTGTGGGAGATGAGGACGTAGTCAGATACTGGAATCTTTAGCCATTCTTATCTTTTTATTTCAAACTTTTGTTGCTAAGTTGTTTAATTCTTTCTTCTTTTATTCCCGCAAGACTCGGATTGCTATATCGGCAATACCTTCCTAGTTTATTTCCTAAACTTTAGCACTTGTAATCCTTTAAATATGGGAACTGAGAAAAGAAAGGCAGTTGCCTAATTTTTCTAAAATGATTTTCGAATTTTCAAATGAAGAGATTTCATTAACAGAGAAACTCTGTTTGTAATTTTCTCCCCTTGGATGTCAATGTGAGGTTGGCTCTTAAGGCTTGCACCATTTTTGGCATCAGAGCAAGGTTTCTTTCCTCAAGGAAGTCATTGTTTCATGCCTGTAACTCGTAGTGGTAATTCTTACAATATGTCGAATAACCAAAATCCAAACACTGATCTACCCTAGCTACAAGCGCAGATCACCCAACTCGCATTTGTTTTGGAACAGATCAATCAAAGGTTGGATACGATGGAGGAACGTCGAACTTGAGATGAGTTTGGACCTCACAATAGGAGAGGGCGCAGACCTCCTCCGGAAGATGAAGTAGATGGCAATGAAGGGAACGAAGACGATGATGAATATGGGGAGAGGAACAGGGGATTTGGTGATCATGATGTTCGTTTTGGACGGAATGGCCATGAATTTCCTAGGGGACGAGGAGGACGTGGCTTCGATCGTCACTCTCTTGATGAACTAGCCAAGGGAATGAAGGTATATGTCCCAGATTTTTTTGGGAAGCTGGATCCCAATGCTTTTGAAGATTGGTTGACGGCAATTGAGGATTATTTTGATTGGTTCTCTGTGTCCGAGGATAGAAAAATCCGTTATGTCCGTATGAAATTAAAAGGCCATGCACGAGCTTGGTGGGGTAGCGTGGAAGAGCAACTACATCGTACTCAACGTGCGCCAGTGTCTAATTGGGAAGAGATGAAGGAGCGGCTGAAAGAGAAATATCTTCCTATTGACTACGAGCAAGTCATGTTTGAAGAGATGTTGCAACTGAGGCAAGAAACATTGACTGTCGACCAATATATAGATTGTTTCCATTAACTGACCGTACATAGCAAGGTGGTGGAAAACGAGCAACAAACTCTTGCTCGTTACCGCACGGGCTTGCATAATAAGCTGCGGAAAGAGATGCTGATAGCACGACTCCTAAATGTTGATGAAGCTTATCAATTGGCTTTACGAGTTGAAAAGCAATTGGGCTTCTTCAATGGTAGATGCATATCATCTATGGATCCTAGGCAAGAACATGCACCAACACACCAATTCCAGAAACCACCTCTGCTCATTAACCAAGGCAAACACGCCGTGGTGGGTGACCAAAGAGGAAAGGCCAAACTTACTGGTGATGGACCACAATGCTATAAGTGCAAGGGGTTTGGACATTTTGCTGTGGTATGTCCTACGAAGGAAAAGAAATCGGCCTTTGTGTGTGGAAAAGAACATACTATGGTTGATGAAAAGGAGGAAGTTGAAGAAGAATATGAAGAAAGTGATGGTGAAGATGTAGAACACTTGGAAGCAACTGATATGCCCAATTGTGTCATTCACCGAGTGTTGACTAGCACCAAGAAGAAGTTCCATGATAGTGGTTCTGATTGGAGACGCACCAATATGTTCCATACCCGTATGGAGCATAGTGGTCGTGCATTAAATGTTATCATTGACATGAGAGTGGAATGAATGTAATCTCTAATGATGCAGTGGAGCGGTTGGGTTTGAAAGTTCAAAAACACCCCACCCCATATCGAGTAAGCTGGGTTAATGAAGATAACCCCATCCTGGTAAAGCATTATTGCTTGGTGAAATTTGCACTAGGAAGAAACTATACGGATGAGGCTTGGTGTGATGTGGTACCTATGACTATTTGTCATTTATTATTGGGTCGACCTTGGCTTTATGACAGAAGGGTGCTGTATGATAGGTATACCAATTCTTACTCTTTTCAATTTAATGGCAAGAAATTTGTTTTAGACCCTTTGCAGATTTCTGAGTTTGAGACAACCAAAAAAAAAAAAAAAGAAGAAGAAGAGACTGTTCCGGTGCTAACCATTCGGCAGTTTACTCAAGCTCTAAAAGGAGAACAATTAGTGTTGTTGGTAGTGAACCGAGAAGCTAAACAAGGTGATGGTATTATCCCCACTGAATTTACGAAGATGCTAAGGAAGTTCCATGACATCATGCCAGATGAACTGCCGAGACAGCTACCACCATTGCGAGAGGTGCAACATGCCATTGATCTACTACCAGGTTCTTCCTTGCCCAATCTACCACACTACCGTATGAGCCCCACAGAAAATGAGGAACTAAATCGACAAATTCAGCAATTACTTGACAGTGGATTCATCCGAGAAAGTCTTAGCCCGTGTGCTGTACCAGTTTTACTCATACCCAAGAAAGATAATACTTGGAGGATGTGCGTTGATAGCCGCGCGATCAACAAAATAACGATTTCCTATTCCCCGACTGGACGACATGTTAGATTTATTGAGTGGGGCATCCATCTTTACAAAAATTGATCTACGTAGCAGGTATCATCAAATTCGAATCCTTCCTGGAGATGAGTGGAAGACGGCTTTCAAAACAAAAGATGGCTTATTCGAGTGGTTGGTCATGCCTTTCGGACCAAAAAACGCGCAAAGCACATTTATGCGTGTCATGACGCAAGCACTCAAGCCTTTCTTAGGCAAATTCGTAGTTGTCTATTTCGATGACATCTTGATTTTTAGCCATTGTTTCCAGGATCATTTAGACCACGTGCAGCAAGTTCTGGAGATGTTAAAAACAGAACAGCTCTTTGTAAACCGTGGCAAGTGTTCTTTTATGAAGAAGTGGGTGAATTTCTTGGGGTTTATTATTTCATACCAAGGGGTAGAAGCCGATCCTGCCAAGGTTCAAGCAATTAAAAGTTGGCCTGCTCCTTGTAACTTTTTCGAGGTGCGTAGCTTTCATGGGCTGGCAACATTCTACCGACGTTTTATACGAAATTTCAGCACCATCATGGCCCCCATCACCGAGTGTTTGAAGTCAAAGAAATTTGTTTGGACTGCTTCTGCCAATACCGCCTTCAATGAGATCAAAACGAAAATGGGAGAAGCTCCCGTTTTGAAGCTCCCAGATTTTTCCAAAATATTCGAAGTTGCATGTGACGCATCGCATATAGGTGTGGGTGGAGTACTCAATCAAGAAGGACATCCTGTCGCCTTCTATAGTGAGAAACTCAATGAGGCCCGTCGGCGTTATTCGGCGTATGATATGGAGTTTTATGCTTTGATTCAAACTCTCAAACATTGGCGTCCTTATTTGATTCATAAAGAATTCGTTCTCTATACGGATCACGATTCGTGAAAACACTTAAATGCTCAAAGTAAGTTGAATGCACGGCATGCTCGGTGGATGGATTTTCTGCAACAATTTGACTTCGTTATCAAGCATAAGTCTGGAATTGAAAATAAAGTAGCGATGCCCTAAGCAGGCGACCAAATTTGCTGGCTATATCATCGGTTAACACCTTAGAATTCGACAGTCTAAAGCAACAATATTCTATAGATGCAGATTTTGGCGTTATTTGGCACCAGCTCACGGAAAACGCGAAGGCAACTAATAATGAATTCTCAGTCAAAGATGGTTTTCTGTTCCACAGCAATCGACTATGTATTCCATGCGATTCTTTTAGAGACTTTATTATTTCAGAACTTCATGGAGGGGGCTTAGCAGGGCATTTCGGTGTTGATAAAACATTTGCCCTGGTCTATGACAGGTTTTTTTGGCCTCGACTACGAAGGAATGTGCATAAAATTGTGGCTCGATGTCGGGTTTGTCAGGTAAATAAACGGACCAAGCAGCAAGCAGGTCTCTATACCTCCCTTCCCATTCTAGATAGACCTTGGCAGCACCTTAGTATGGACTTTGTGCTTAGATTACCCAAGACACTACGGCAGCATGATTCCATAATGGTGGTGGTGGATCGCTTTTCAAAGATGGCTCATTTCGTCTCTTGTCACAAGACTTACGATGCATCCAAAACAGCGGCACTATTTTTCCAAGAAGTAGTTCGGCTACATGGTGTACCAACTATCGTAGTGTCTGACCGGGATGTTAAGTTCATGAGTTATTTTTGGAAGACTATGTGGGCAAAGATGGGGACAAAACTACTATTTTCCAGTGCATTCCATCCTCAAACCGACGGCCAAACCGAAGTGACCAACCGGAGTTTGGAAAATCTATTAAGGTGTTTAGTAGCAGATCATACAGCGAGCTGGGACTTTGTGTTACCACAAGCTGAGTTTGCTTTCAATAACTCTGTTAATCGCTCTATGGGTTGCACACCATTTGTAGTGGTATATGGTTTTCGCCCCAACACCCCACTGGACCTCCACTCTTTAACTTTGCCTCCTAGACCCAGTGAAGCAGCGTTGGATTTCTCTAGTTACATGAAGGATTTACATGACGAAGTCAAGAGGCGTTTGACTCTTAGCACGGAAGCATATTCTACCTTTGCAAATACCAGGCGGAAGGACAGACAATTTCAGGTTGGCGACATGGTTTTTATACGGTTAAAACCTGAACGTTTTCCTCCTGGGAGTTTCAACAAGCTACATTCTCGTCGGGCAGGACCATTTAAGGTGATTAAGAAGTTAGGTCCTAACGCCTACGTAATTGAATTACCCGTTGACTACGGAATCAGTCCTCTTTTCAACATTGAAGATCTCACGCAATTTCATGATTCAGAGGAACCAATGACAACAACCTCGGATCCATTTAACCAACAAGATGTGGTTATTCGTGTTCCAACGCATATAGCCCCAAAAGATGAAATTGCGTCGATACTCGATCACCAGTTTGTTACTACGCGGCGCGGAGGGTATTACAAATTTTTAGTGTGATGGAAAAATCGTCCCCAGTCTGATTCCGTTTGGCTACAAGCTTCGGAACTCAATCGACTTCACCCAGATTTATTTACTGCCTATGTACTTCAAAACTTGCTGGAGTCAAGTTCTTCTGAGTGGCCGGCAATTGATGCAAATAGAGAGCAAGGCTCCCAGGCGAACATTACTCCTTAAATTGTGGGAGATGAGGACGTAGTCAGATATTGGAATCTTTAGCCATTCTTATCTTTTTATTTCAAACTTTTGTTGCTAAGTTGTTTAATTCTTTCTTATTTTATTCCCTCAAGACTCGGATTGCTATATCGGCAATACCTTCGTAGTTTATTTCCTGATCTTTAGCACTTGTAATCCTTTAAATATGGGAACTAAGAAAAGAAAGGCAGTTGTCTAATTTTTCTAAAATGATTTTCAAATTTTCAAATGAAGAGATTTCATTAACAGAGAGACTCTGTTTGTAATTTTCTCCCCTTGGATGTCAACGTGAGGTTGGCTCTTAAGGCTTGCACCAATCTGGTTTTATAATGATTCCCAATTGTTACCTTGATTAGTCCTTTTAGAGAATAGAGTCGGATTTGGATTTTCATCGAGTTCGTTACAGTATTAGAGCCAATCTCTAGTTAGAAGCATGGGACTTGAGTTGTGGCACCTATAATGAAATGACTTGATGAGAGGACCTCTAGAATTTAAGGTGGAACATCGTAATGCTCCATATTGTGTGGGAAGGTGGTAAATGGGATCCCACAATGCTTGTAAGGGAAAATTTCTTGCCTTTTAGAGTATTCCAAGGGGCTCTAATTGTTAACTTTACTAGTCCTTTTGGAGTATAGATCTACACATGGCTTGAACTTTTCTGGGGTCATTACATAAATGGACCTTCTTTGTCCATGAGAATTTTGGTGCATACAGGATTGTTGAGGATCTATGGTAAGGCGAAATCTCAGCAATGAGATAACTGCTGTTTTATTAGAGAGAGAAGTAGGAACAATTATTAATTATATAAAAGTTTATACATGAATACTAATTTTCATTGTATGCTCTCTTTTTTCTCTGTGTGGATATAGGAATATAAGATTTTTGTTTACATCTTTATCAACTATTTTTTATAAGTAAATGACACTATTTTGTTTTTGTTTCTTCTTATACTTGAGTTTCATCAAGATCAAAATTGCCACTCTCAGGTGCTCTTACGGTGATTCTAGAAATTTGTATTTTAAAGCTAACTTTCTCAATAGATAATGTGTTTTGTGTGGGAGCAAATATTAGTCGTTACTAGAAAAATAAGAAAAGAAAACTCAAGACTTATAGCTTACTTGTAAAATAAAATAAAATAACGTGGGAAATAAACAGGCTGATTGGTTGATTGGGTCCCTCGCCCCCCATTGAGTTTCGACGTCTAAAGCCCATATAATATTCTTAGCAACACAAAAGAAATCCAAACCTAGATCAGAAACCAAAACACTAACCCTCGATTCTATCTCCCCCATAGGGTGCTACCATCTCTTGCTTAGCTATTTTATATATACCACCTTTTTTGAGTAGATAGAGAGGAGTGAGGTGAGACAGAGTAAGGAAAATAATCGTTCCCTCTTTGCAATAGCAGAAGTTATTTTCTGCCCATAACAGAGTTTTTCTTTGATCTCGGGGACATTTTTCCTTCGGTGGCATCT
>QEOT01123943.1:0-53406 GCA_003123785.1 Pterocarya stenoptera | reverse complement strand
TTTTTTTTTTTTTTTATTTTTTATCTGGCAGCTAAAATATTTCCAGTGGTAAAGAATCAGCATCTTCTACTTTGTACACTATTGATTGGAAACTCCTTAGCAATGGAGGTAACCATTTGATTCTTGGGGAAGCTAGAGTACATTGGTTAAAAGATTGTTAATCATGTCAGTTGTTATATCATCTTTCTTTTCTTTTTTTTCTTTTTTCAAAAATAAAATCTTTTCTCTCTCTTCAGGCCCTTCCCGTATTCTTGGACAAGCTTGTGCCTCCATGGGCAGCAATACTGATATCAGTGACTCTCATCCTCATGTTTGGTGAGGTAGTTCATCATCAACTCAAAATGTGAATATTTTATTCCTAATGTATTTTGCCTGCACTAATTGTTACTCTCTTTTTTTCCATACACGCTTATATTTCATTACAGATTTTGCCACAAGCAGTCTGCACTCGCTATGGCTTGAGGGTTGGAGCAACCATGGCTCCCCTAGTTCGCCTTCTTCTTTTGCTGTTCTTTCCTCTTTCTTATCCAATTAGTAAGGTAGAATGAACAGAGAGATTATATGAAGTTATATGTTTGTTAACTGTGTTTTGTTCAAGTTGGGTTGGCTATTTGATTTAGTGTTGTGGAAAATAGTGTATGCTATTCTTTATTAATACATTTTTACTTATAAAAAAAAATAGTATATGTTATTCTTTTCTTATGTTCAAGCTTTGTTTGTTGTTTTCTTCTTTTAAATTAACGCTATAGTTCTAAGTGTAGGTGTTGGATTGGATGTTGGGTAAGGGACATGCTGTCCTCTTACGGCGAGCGGAGCTCAAAACTTTTGTGAATTTCCATGGCAATGAGGTATGATGTTCAGCTTTAGAGTTTCTGCAATTGAAGTTATAAAATAGTTTGCATTAGACATGTTGAAACCGTCTCCTTGGAATTTTATAGATTTATTTCCAGATAGACGTCTACCTAATGGCTTACGTTTCATTGTGCTGGACTATATCCCACTCCCCCTGGTTCTCTGATGTAAAATGGTATACACCTGTTTTGTTGTTTAGGCCGGGAAAGGCGGGGATTTAACACATGATGAGACTACTATCATCACTGGGGCTCTTGAATTGACTGAAAAGACTGCAAAAGATGCCATGACCCCCATATCGAATGCATTTTCCCTTGATCTGGATGCAAATCTTGATTTGTGGGTTTCTGGATTCTTGTTTAGTTCTCTCCTGCATATTTATGCATTGTGTTCTAACCCCTCCTCTCTCTCTTTCTCTCAACTATACAGGGAAACATTGAATGCGATAATGACAAAGGGTCATAGTAGAGTCCCGGTTTATGCTGGAAACCAAAAGAACATAATTGGACTTGTTCTGGTATTTCATTTTCTTCTGTTAGAATGATGTGGTGTATGGGTTTTTTTTTTTTTCGGTGCGTAATTTGGCGTATAAATTTGTTGATATCAACACTTCTACATATGTTTTTTTCATCTGCTTGGATAATGTACCTTGTTTGCATGATCATGTCTATTTTTTCTGTTCTTTTTCTTTTTTCCCTTTTATTAATGTCTGTGTTCAAACCTTAATTGAGATATTGACATTCTTAGATAAGTTTATCTTTGATAAGCTGTATCTTTATTTGTTGGTCAGATAGGAGTTTATCTTTCTCTTGTTGATTTTTTGAGAGAGTTTGTAATTCAACTCCCATAACTCTTATATTTGTATTTCTATAACGTTACAGATCCTCAGGCTCTCAGAGTGCCTTATTGGATTAGTGAACCAATCTAGCATGCTGTGGAGTTGGGCCTGGTTCTTATTTGTATATCTTTATTATGTTATTCTACAGAACTCCCATTTTGTTGCTGCAATACAATTCTTTGCTTACATCGGAGCTATAAATGTTCTAATCGTATTTGCCAGTCTGCATGAATGGGTCAGAAGATTATAAATATTTCTAATCATTGTGCTGTTCGGAATGGGTTGCTCTGCTGGTTTTTACAAGTAGTTTTGTTTGGTAAATGGCTACTATTCTAGTGTAAACACATCTACCTTCGTCATAGCCAAACTTCATCTGTTGAACCAAGTCTGAGGAGATTGCTTGAGACCATATATTGGCCTTTTTGCCTGTTTACAACTTTTACTTTGGGAGCCTCAAGGATCTAGTGTGTGGCATTAAGGAGTATTCCTAGTAGATTAGTTAACTCACAGACGAAGCATGTTAGTGAAGTGCGAATTTAAGGAAGTGACATGAAGGTAGTCTAAGGTTAGGAACTGATGAGATAAATGGGTCTTCAGATGAGTTCCACTTGAGCAGTTGAGTGCTTCCCCTTCTAATGACATAGTTGAGATAAATGGGCCACACAAGCTATGCTGTCTCGATCCCCCATGTCATGGCTGCAGGACCCGCCTTGCTGGCCAAGGTACCTTTAAGCTTCATTTTGCACCCACCAAGGTCTGGCACTGCTCGCATTAGAAGGTAAACATCAACCTCAGGTATTAGGGCATTGTCTCAGCCATCATTATCCCTGCCATCCCTCTTCCTTGCCCACAGTCACCTCATAGAGTCTGTCCCCAAAATGCTCCATGGTGAGTTGCTTCATCCACGGTCTTAATCCAACAACTATAGGTAATGTTGGTGTAGGAAGCAATTTATATTTGGTGTAGGATTAAATTCCTAACATTTTTTGTTGGAAGAAATAAGCGTACTAGCTGAACGTAAGGAAAGGATAAATAGAGACGCTGCATATATGGTTGAAAGCACAAGAAGGCTTCCTTTCCTTTCTCAATCAGTGACAGAGCACTAATACAGAAGGAAGACCCCAATCACATATTGTATTGCTTGCTTAATACCAAGTTTTCTATCAGGTCATGGACTGGAGGTTTAATAGTGTTTGGTTTGTGACTGTAGTATCGTCTATGGTGGTAAAAAAATCTTGGATCATTAAGGAATGGTAGTTAATTAAGTCATTTAAAAATATAGACAATATGACTCTGAACTTTAATAGAAAGTGTTAACAATAAGGTTGATTTGTCGTGAACCTTAAGTCCAAGGGATCAATTGTCAAATTGAAAATGTAGCGACCAGATTGGCACTCGTGAAACTGCCAGGGGGATGCTTTTAAAACCCCTTAATTTTTTAAATGATTAGTTACTGCAGAAATAAGGTACCTGACCTACTGTGTATGTTTCGTTGTCAGTTAAATCGAGTAAGGTTTGATGCTATTTGACTCAGAACATGGTTGTTATAGAAGGATGCAGATGGCGGTACCCATACACAGAAATATGGTGTGATTGAGATGATGCTCATTTGCATCTTAATGCTGTAAAATAAAAGGTGTTCATGTATACTCATTTACACCTTTTTCTTGCTTTTTTCTGTTGGGTGGTATCCCTGGGAAAAGTTTGACTACTGAAAATCTTAGTAGGAGAGGTATGTACATTGCTGATTGGTGTGTCATGTGCAAGAAGGATGGGGAAACTATTAATCACCTACTTCTTCACTGTGAAGTGGTCAGGTTCTTGTGGAATGAGGTTTTGAATCGGATTGGTTTACTTTGGGTAATGCCCAAGGAAGTGGTGGATTTATTGGTATGGTGGAAGGGATTGAAGGGTAGCAAGAATGCTGTTCATGTTTGGAAGATGGTTCCTTGTCTCATGTGGTGCCTATGGCTTGAAAGGAATGGGAGATGCTTCGAAGACAAAGAACATTCATTGGGAGACCTTAGGGATTTTTTCTTTAGTACTTTGAGTTTGTGGGCTAAAACTTTTGTAATGGAAGATAATTTCCGGAATCTGTTTTAGATTTCCTTTCGTTTTTAGTAGGTATTTCCTTTGTATACGTCCTATGTACTTGGGCTTATGCCTCTTCTTGGGAATAAAATCTCTTATTACTTATAAAAAAAGAAAAAGGTTAGCGCTATAAGATGGTCCGTAGCTAGGAGTTATTATAACTTAAGCCTTGTTTGCCCCAAAACATAATAATCTACAATTGTTTCGTAGTACTGTCAATGTTGTTCCTTTGCATGGCAAAAATCTTCCATAATTATTGTTTGATGATTTCTCTTCTTTGTTGTATCCTCTCGAACTTAATACCATTTATGTGCAGGTTAAAAATTTGTTGACAGTTGATCCAGACGATGCAGTTCCTTTGAGAACAATGATCATAAGGAAAATTCCTAGGTAGGATTATACTGCATTTTTAGATTATAGTCTGTGGAGAGAAGACATGATTTTGCCTATGATTATATAGGGAATATGGACCGTGAAAGTATAATTAGCATTAGTGGATGTCATATTTTGAATTTTATATATCTTTTGTATCCTCTTTTCTGATGGTCTTGTTTTGCTTTGTGACTGATCTTTCCAGGGTTTCAGAGGAGATGCCACTATATGATATTCTAAATGAATTTCAGAAGGGTCACAGCCACATTGCTGTTGTATATAAGGATCTAAATGAGAAAAAAGAGACAGCAAAGAAAGTTAAGGGGGCTGAACAACTTGAATTTAAGGACAGTTGTAGGAAGTACAGAGGCAAATCTGAGGTACCACTGGGTAAAGGTAAGGTTCTATGAAGCAGGGACTGAAGGAAGCTTTGGATATTTTTATGCTATTGTTGAATTAGCAACTTGCTTGCTTTTCAGGCATTTTTGAGCTATATTTTTTTCCCGAACATCAAAGTTGAGCTTTTTATACTTCATTCAATTTACTGTTATCCTGCCAACAGTTGTGTAAGACCTGTATTTGTTTGTATGTTCTTCTCATCCCATGTGCATTCATGATTCACGAACTTTTTTGGCCTAATTTGTGCCTAATTTTTCTGTGACCAGTGATGTCTCTGCCTTAATTTCATTTCTTATACCCATCAATTTCTGAAATAGTTGAATCCTGTAATTGCATTGGTGGTACTGCTGCGTGTTTCTTCTTTTTTTCCTTTTAAATACTATTTCCAGTCCTCAACTCATATCTGTGTCCTTTTCACCACTTGTTTATTAACGATGTCGCAGTTGATGATATAATTATGACTGATCATGCCTAACTAATGCTGCTTTAATCAGTCTTAGGTCTTTACAAATATTTTGAGATTGATATGACCTTATAGGTTTGTCATACCTTAATATCTTAGGTTCTTGCATCTGTTTCTTTTGGAAAATTTCTTATTCATCTGCTTTGTGTAGAACCAGATAATCTTGATGTTGGCCCTACTTCTGCCACTCAAAGTTTGGGGACTGAATCAAAATCACAAGATTCTCGGACAGGTGTGACTAAGAACGATAGAGGTCAACAGATAGAGAAGACCCCGCTGTCTACTGCCTATAAAAGGCGACATAGAGGTTGTTCATATTGCATTCTGGACATCGAAAATGTTCCAATTCCAGAGTTCCCATCCAATGAAGAGGTTGTTGGTGTAATTACTATGGAGGATGTCATTGAAGAACTTCTTCAGGTAATCTTTTCTTCATTATAAAGTCATCGCTGGGTAAACATAAAGAATGGATCCCTGTACTTGGGTCTAATCATCTTCTGGTCCTTACGATTGTCATAGTCATATTTCCTATCATGATCATGCTGATGACTATTATAGAGGAAGTCCATTCCCATCTGTTTATAAGGAGTGTGGCATGGACCCATTCTTTTCCATTTTCTGTACTAAGAAGTGAATATGGGTTACGTTTGACCTCAATTCTCAAGGATGGGTTAGGTTAATTGAAAAAATATATTGGTCATATGCAGCTGAAACTCCTATTGAAAAGCCCCTCTTAAATGGTGGAGTATTCTTTTTGAATTTTGTGATATATGGTTATCTCAGTTCAAATGTTTTCTCATGTCAGGAGGAAATATTGGATGAAACCGACGAGTATGTCAACATACACAACAGGTAAACAATAACCGTTACTTGCCTTATTTGGTTCTGTTGCTTGCGCGCGCGCGCACACACACACACACATATATATATGAAGCCTGCAAATTGTGTCATGGTAAGGTGAAGAGACTATGCTTCTCAGAAAATTGAAGAACACCTTGGTTCCTTGATTTGCCGCCATATAGTGAGCAGTGTTTGAACTAATACAAAATTGAAACTGACATCATTGTTTGTGAATGCAGGATAAAGGTCAACATGCATGCGTCTAAGGAAATGGCTATGGAGTTGAACTCACCAGAGCCCGAGCCCTCCCCCATGGATTCATCTGTCACTAGCACTTCTCCAATTCCTAAACCTTCTTAGCATCTGCAGGTCTGAACATATCTACCACTATTTCAATGACAGGCTCACCTGCCACAACGCATCAAATTTCTTAAGCCAGAGACGGCAAAGGGATTGGTTCCTCTTATGAATATTAAACGTAGATTCAGTTAGAAACCCTTAAGGCTGGGGGATAAGTTAGTTAGCAAAAGAATATATGCTTACACGACTTAAAAACTTATATAGATTGCCTGGAATTGAATTGTGTGCTGTAATTATATAGAAAGCAGTGCTCTCCTTTTGACGTTCTGCAATTTAACACACGTTCTGCTCAAGTTGATGATGGCATTTTCAGCAACCATAGAGACAAATCCTTTTACAACTATTTTTTACTCTTTCAAATTGAGGATAATTTTTATACAATAGAGTTGTAAGAGTATCATTAATTTATAAAAAAGATCCTCCATTTTAAACAGAGTTATAAAAGGAGTTGTGTTTCTATCGTTGTCCTGGCTTTTTGCATGTGAAGTCAAAACCGAAGGTAGAACCAATCTCTTTCTCAAAGAACGAATGCCGCCGGTTGAGACGCTGACCATAGAAAATAAAACGATGGATATGATAAATTAAAGATCAATCATGAATTAATGCATAAATTGGACCTAAAAAAAATTGCAATTTGTAAAATGATAACAATATTAGTCTAAAGATTATTATTTATGTTTATGAATTATTGGAGAAAATAAGATGAACATAATTGCTATTTTTTTCCAAATAATATTATATAAGAACAATAATTTTTAAATCTAAAAAAACTGTGAATTATTGTGCATAGAGTACTTGCACCAGGACAAGCAATAGTGCTTGCCTTGGTGGCATGTGTTGGTCTGCTTGGTTACCTCGAGCTTGTGTTTTGCACGGATTGACCTCGATCCATGATCACAACCAAAGATTGTTGGGTTGCTCTGCTCGGTTATCTTGAGTAGCATTTCGACTAGACTAGCATTGCTTGGCTATCTTGAGCAACAGTTATTCTCCAGCTCTACTCAGTAATCTAGAGCAAGGCTTGTTGTCTCTCTCTTCTCGAAAATTCTGAGTAAGCGTTATTGTGTTGCTTTGCTCCGTTATCTCAAGCAGTGTTTTGACCGAACTGGCATTGCTCGGTCATCTCGAGTAATGATTATACGATCTTTGGTTTCAGTACTGGAAGAACCTTGAGGCGAGCACTTGTGGTTAAATGAACCTCAGGGCCAACTTCATTGCTTGGGTAGAAACTTCAGGGCGAGTGCTCGCCCCATCCGAGATGTTGGTGCTACAATAATTTGTAACAATACACAATATCTGTTGGAATAACATTGTTATTAATTGACAAATGCAATTCTTATTTTTAGGTTCCAATTTATGTATTGATTCATGATTAGTCTTTAATATATCGTATCTACAATTTTATTTTATATGGTAATGCATGCTCGCCTTGAGCATGAATTGTCTTTCCGGTGGTTGAGCACTTTTCCGTTACTCTATGCTCGCACAAGGTAAGACCTTCAAACTTCTCCCGTTGTGTTCGCCCTGAAGGTAAGCACTGTTACTCTTCATGGTGCTTGTCTCGACTTTGAAGGACTCTTTGCTTTCCCAACCATTAGTGTAGGGCAACATAAGTGATGGCATGGATGTTGCTTGGGGACGAGTCTTAGTCCTCGTTCATCATAATCCCACTACACTAGTTGTTAGGGTGAGTAACACCATCTTGCACCAAGTGAGAGAAGAGTGCTTGTAGCATTGGCTGAGCACCCTGAAGAGCAATAGTCCTAGCCTCAAAGCGAGCATTTGTCAAACATACATGTTGTGCAAACTATCACATCCCACAACTTGGCCTGCCCGCCCAATCTGCTCGTCCCATTAGGGGACTGACGGGCAACCCACTCGTTGACATAATATATATTTATATAAACATCTATATAAACTAAAACCTAACAACCCTAATCTCTCTCTCTCTCTCTCTCTCGGCGCCCACCTCTCTTCTCTCCCCCTTGTCTTTCTCTTCCTCTCCTTCCTTTCACATTGGCACCTCTCTCTTTCCTCTCACGTTGACGCCCTTCTCATCTTGTTCTCCTCTTCCTCTTATTATCTTCTTCCTTTTGTCCCCCTCTCAGTCATTTTCTTCCCTGGAATCTCTACACCCACAGGCAAGTCGTGGTTGTGGGTCATGGGTAATCACCACTTTGGATCCAACTGCTAGTCGCGACCGCTAATGTATTTGGGGTTGGATCTATAGATTTCAAGGTTGGGTCTTTTGACTTGGAGGTTGAATCTACTGAATTGAAGGTTGAAAATATGTTTGGTTTTTGTTTGGCAAATTTTAGACAGCCTACGAGGCCGTTTGCCCGCCTAGTGACCATACAGGGGAACCTGCATATGTGGGTTGGTGTTGGGGAATGAGGCTCGCAAGTGTCCCTCCTGACCAGATGGAGGCAGGGAGCGGATTGGGCAATTGTCCACCTTGGGTAGGCAGGCATTGCCCTTTAATACATCCTATATCATCATAAAGTTCATTGATAAAAATGTAATGTAGTCATAAAAGACAAATTCATGATCGACGTTTTTATTAATAAAACAATGGTGCTACACATAAGCCTTTAAGTTAAACACACCGCACGAAAAATGCTGACTTGGATTAAAACAAGAGAAACTCCAAATTCTTCCTCCGTTCTCTCATAAAGAATCCCCCCCCCCCCCAAAAAAAAAAAATCGTTTCTTCTCATCTTCTCCCAAAATTTCCTCACTTAGCATCCCTTTCTCAACATTCCTCCCTCGCTCAATGCAAAACATTCAGGGTAATCACCTCTCTCTCACTCTATCTATATCTTCATGATCTGTGTACCTACACTGATCAATCTTTAGATGATATTTTAGAACTACCAACATTTTTCTTGACAATTACAATTAAGTGAACACGATCAAAACATGCATTTATGTTTCAATAGATGAGTTAAACTCTTTAACCCCAAATGGTAAAAGAAAAAAACATAGTTGATATTTCAATAATAGTACCTTCTATATAGAGATATTATAGTAACTTTCATGTTTAGCCATTAACATTCCTTGTCCTCTTTTCATGTTATTTGCCTTCTCGAGAGTTTCTCACGAAAAGCCCTTAATCATAACCAAGGAAAATCACAAAAGGGATACTTCAGTAATCTTCAATTTCAAAAGCTCCAACATTACGAAAGAGGATTTGCTATTTAGTTTTCTAAATTATAATGCCAGATAGCTGTATAGGTTGTTGACAAGTTCTTGCACGGAGACATTGTTTCTTACATTGATTCCTATTTTTCCTTGAGTCAAATCCTGAAAATTGATTCTCAATTTAATGGATAGGGACATACAACTCCCCAACTTGAGAAACATGATTAGATGATTATTTAATGCATACATAAATTTCCACAAAGTCCATCTACACCCACTGATCTTAAAAAACAAAGTACAGAAGAGACACTATTAACTGACATGAAATGAACATGGAACTGGGAGAAGTTTGTGCACAAAAGCTCTATTTTTTTTTTTTTTTTTTATAAGAAACGAATTTCATTAAAAAGTGCCAAAGGTGGAATCTAGGTACACATGATGCATATGAGAGAACTGCATGCATCCCACTAAATATTGCAATAATTATCTATTTTTTTAATCTTGGAGAGTGGGTGGTCGGGGTAATTGGTAGATCGTAGATACTATTATTTATTTTTTATCTTGTTAGTTCTTCGATTGTATGAAATAAATGATGGTAGTAGTATATGGTGTTTTTTCAGCCTGAAGCTTGACGGGTAAAGAGGAAGATAAGGCACAAGGTTATATGACCTAGGAGTGTAAATTTAAACCGGAAAATCGGTAAATCGGTCCGAACCGGACCGGACCGGTTTTACCGGTTTTGAATCAGTCCGGTTTCAAACCAGTTCTTATATTTCATAAACCGGCATCAATCGCTCCGGTTCCGGTTTTGAGATTTTCCAGACAGACCAAACCGGACCGGACCGGTTGATAAAATATATATAAAAAATAATATTTTATATATAAGTTTTATATATAATTTATAATTATATGTGAAATTTATATATATAATATAATTATATTTTATATTATAATTTATAAATTATAACATAAAATGTTAATCTTAAATATGAACATTTGTAATTTGTTTGATCATATACTATTAATATAATTATATATAAGATAATGTTATTATAAAATAAAAATTTAATCTTAAAAATGAAAATGTAATTGATCTTGTATTATATAGTTATACTAATAGTCTAATATTTATATTATTAGTCTAATATTATACTAATATCAAATTTACATTTTAAAAAAACCAAAAAATGGGACCGGACTGGACCGGAAATCGGTAAAACCGGAAGTACCGATTTGAGAGGATAACCGGAGCGTAATCGGTTTTGAAAAATACAAAACCGGTCATACCGGTTCGGTCCAAGATTTTGTCCAAAACCGAACCGAACCGGACCGGTTACACTTCTAATATGACCTGCCAAACATATCCTTGATGGATTGTTCAAACTCTATGAAGGTTATGACTTTGTTTATAGATTTTTTTGGTCAACCTTGTTCTTATTGTTCTTGACAAATTGAAACTAATGCTATTGATTTTGCTTTTTATCTAGGCTTATGATGCCATGTCAAGAACATTCATTGTTGGATTAGAATCTCTATATGCTCCTCCAACCCTACATGCCCATCAAAATCAATATTCTGCACCAAGTTCCTATCTTGCAAACCCACATGGTCCAACTCCATACACTAATCAAAATTTATACATGCAACCAAATCCCTGTGCTCCGCCTCCAAACCCATGTGCTGCTACAAATCATAATACTCCATCTTCAAGCATCAATGCTCCTTCAACTTGTTACCCTTATAAATGGGGTTGTTAGGTGAATATAATATATTTTTTGAATAATTTATTATACGTAATATTATTAATCAAATTTTGACTTTATTTGATGGGTTCGTTAAAGTTAATTAACTTATTAGTTTTTAACCACTTTGTAGCCCCAGTTATCTAACCATTTGGCTCATGTAACATGGATATATCAAGAAAAATTGAGGAATTTGCTAAAAGTAGGCATGACAATACTTCACAAACAATTAATTAGAGTGTGAAGAAGGAGCTCCCTGCAAGTAAAAAAGGTACAAGTTTCCACTCAAGCAAGCATGATATTGAGTAAGTGGATTGTACTATTCAAATTGGTGAGTCAATTGTAAGGCCTCAAATTTTAAAAACTTATTGAATTTTTGGTTGTTTAGTTATATATGCTTGCTATGAAATGTTATAAGAAGATTGTGAGATAGATACTGAGAAGGGTATTGATGAGGATGGTAGTGTGAGAAATCCTGAACTTGCACTTGTTGGCGAACCCTCTTCTGGGATGTCTTTCAAGGCTGAAGATGCAATATTACATATTGCAAGCATTATGCAAAGCAAGAGAGATTTGGGGTAAGGATACAAAGGACTAAACGAGAGTCAAATGGGACAGTGAAATATATCATATTTGGTTGTTCAAGGGGTGGAAAGTATACAAGTAGCAGTAGTAATGTATCGAAACCACATCTCACAACAAAGATAAAATGTAAGGCAAAAATTAATGCCTTGTTTATTAATGGTGAGTGGTGTTTAACTACTGTAGAACTTGCCCACAATCGTCAATTGAACCCAAATACTTTAGATGTCATCGAAAAGTAGACTCACTTGCTAAATAGAAGCTAGAATTGAATAACAGAGTTGGGATAAGGATGAATAAGAGCTTTAATGCATTTGTTGTTGAAGCGGAAGGTTCTGAGAACCTTGAGTTTATAGAAAATGATTGTTGAAATTTCATTGACAAGGCAAGACACATTTGCCTTAGCAAAAGAAGTGGTGTGGCACTCTTGGAATATCTTGAGAGGATGCATGATATGGATTATGATTTTCACGCCAATATGGATTTGGATGAGGAAAATAGATTAAGAAATGTATTTTGGGTTGATATATGAAATAGGACATCATACTTATATTTTGGGAATGTCGTAATATTTGCTACGATTTATTTGACTAATAAGTACAGGATGTCATTTGCACAATTTATCAATGTAAATTATCATGATCAATCTATACTTTTAGGTGCAGGGTTGATATCTAGTAAAGATACAAAGAAGCTTGTATGGTTGTTTCGAGTGTGATTGAAGTGTATGGATGGCCGATTCCCAGCTGTAATCATAATAGATCAAGACTGTGCAATGAAGAATGTAATTACAATTGTCTTTCGATAAACTAGACATAGATACTGTCTATGACACATATTGAAAAAACTCCCATAAAGTTTGGTTCACATTTTATGTACAATTGTGATCTAAAATCCTCCATTCTGGGATGTGTATATGATTGTCAAACATGTGTTGAATTTGAGGAGAGTTAGGAAAGCTTGTTGGATGCATACAACCTTCATGATAATGCAAGTCTAATTGGGTTATACAAGAAGCATTTATTTTGGGTATCAGTTTATTTGAAAGATATATTTTGGACTGGTATGAGCACCACTCAGCGAAGCCAAAGCAAGAACTCTTTCTTTAATAGGTTTGTAAATTCAGGTACCATACTTAAAGAATTTGTTGATCAAATTGACAATGCAATTAGGAAAAAAACTTGGGAATGAGCAATCTGTTAACTTTAACTCCTTCAATCCTACAATACCATGTATTTCAATTTGCAAATAGAGAAGTAGTTTCACAATGTGTACACCAATGAGAAATTCAAAGAGGTGCAACGGGAGACAATGTAAATGATTTACTGTAACTGCTCACTTGTATGAAATGAGAGCGCGATTTCAACCTATGAGGTATCTAATATTGTGCAAGTTAAGACCTTCATCAAAGACATAAATGTTTGTGTTTATTTCAATATCGAGAAATTCGAGCTGAAGTGTACTTGTGTTTTGTTTAAGACTCAGAGCATTTTATGTAGTGTGGCTTTCTCATGATGAGAGCCTAATATTGTGACACTTCATTACCATTTAAGTATAACTGCTCAAATACACACTTATTAAGAGCAGTTATGACAACTTGCGTGACAACCCTGATACATTGAGGCATGCTGATCCTATGAGGTTGTATACTGAGGTAGCACCACTTATCTTGAGAGATTAAAAGCAGTACAATAACATCGTGTACCATTTACTCAATGCAAAAACCCAATATCGTGCCACAATGTGTGAACCAAGGCCTTCAAAATAAAGAGATACCTCTCATTTTCAGTCCGAATGTTGTGAGAGGTAAAGGGAGGCCGCCAACATAGCACAAAGTGGGCACAGTTTAGAGGATCGTTAAAAATAAGAAAAATAACAATAGGAAACAAAATGTGACTGTGTTTTTATATATAGTTTTAAACTTATTGCCGTAAAATTTTGTTATATTAACACTCACCTTTAATTTCCACCCAGCCTATCAACGTAAGTGAATTAAATGATATGCTACCTACCCCTCCGACTCAAGTAACCACAATTTATATGGTATATCTTTTTGTGCTTTTCTATGCATTTAATTTCCTCACTAATACTTTTTTTCCTTCATCTCAACAGGAAGATTGTACAACACCCATTGGGGTCTAATGTGTGCTTTGATGGCTACCATGAGACTATTGTTTTGCTTTGTACAACATTTTGTTTAGCATTGATGGCTACTAATTGTTTAGTTTTGATGGCTCCAATGGCTGCAAAGAGAAGAGACAATTGTCTAATTTTATACACCATTTTCTTTAATTTTAATGGTTGCAGATTGTTTAGCTTTAATGGCTCCAATGACTGGGAAGAGAAGACACAATTGTTTAACTTTGTATACCATTTTCTTTAGTTTTGATGGTTGCAAATTATTTAGCCTTGATGGAAAGCGTAAGAATAGTTTATGAATAATGTGATTTTTTTAAACGTATTGCAATTGAAAGCACAGGGTTTGAACATGGTTTTGTTATAAATAAAAAAAAATAAAAAAGACCTCGATGGTATACACTGGTGATCAATGCCTGAATCATCACAACATTGCACAATCTCCAAAAGCGGATCTTTTACGAAGTTGCATTCGACATCTCTTTCATAAAATAGGTAAAACACAATTTTGCATTACACAATATTTCTTTCACAAAATCTAAGAGTATAGTTTTACACAATATTTTATAAAAGTACATTATAAGCCTAATACAATATAATTGTAAATCCTTAATGCTTTCTACGGCGATGGAAATGATCTTGGAAAAAGACTTTTTTTATTAGAGCCACTATTTGCTCCAAAGTGGCTGAAAATGAGCAAGTTAATTATAATGGACAATCCCCAATACGTGAACATGGCCATGCACACCTATTTTTCAGTATTTCTCTTCGAAGACCATGATACTTATTTTCAATATTATTCGTCATCTACTTGAGTTTATTCTCATTGTTTTGAATTTCTATTTCTCTCTCCAAGACTTGATCCTCCTTTTTCTGAGCCTAAAGCTTTCTCTTCAACACTTCATCCTCCATTTTTTGAACTTCTATTTGCAAGTTCTAACTCTCTGATGTTAGTATTATCTAGCCACCTGAAAAGCTTGCATGTTGGAAGCCCCTGAAAGGAAAAATTTAGTATAACAGTTAGAACCTTGCATAATTATGATATATAATTACATATCAATATAAAAACTTTATTATATATTGAATTGCGTAATTACTATGTTATATTTCAGGTAAGCAAATAATTGTTACCTGGATTATTATTTATTTATTCATTTATTTTGTGTATGATGTTTGGAGTGTTGCTCTCAAACCACACCAGAATATAGGCAGGTCCAGTTATAAACCATCAATTTTAGTAGATGACTGTGAAGATGCCATAATTAACAACCACAAAACCTCTGCATGTATATCATAAACCAACCATACAAATGTGAGATAGATGCCGAATTTGTATGGTTGATGGGGCTGAAAGTAAGCAAGCTACTTGGTCTATTCTACTATACAAATGTGACTGTGAAACAATGCTCAGTCTTATTAACTATGAAAGTGTTAAGTTTTGCCATCTTTCTGATTGTAGTTTAATTTGTTTAGTTTGAAATGTAGAGGCTACTCCAAAGGGTGTGTTGAAGCTGATGAATGTCAAAGGTCCGGCCATCTATAATGTGAAAAGCCACTTACAAGTACTTAGATTTACATACAACAACTGAATTAGATGGAATGAAGACTGAGCCACTATTCATATTAAGCCTATACTAATATCTACTATGTCTATAAATGCGAATGTTGGATGAATAGTATTTTCGTCTAACATTTTCATTTCCAATTTTACCCTTACTTTTGTTCCAAAATTTCGTTTTGTTTCCTTTTATTTTTCTTTTGCCAACTATTGTTTTAGTCTTTTTACATTTATGAACGACCGTCTATTTTACTTATGTTTTCAATTTTATCCTTGATTTTATAACCAAATTCAACCACTTTTGTTTCTTGTTTCCCTTTGTCGCCTAATTATTATTATCTTTTTACATTTATGATCTTATATTTTCCTCTAACAGACAAACTGACTCAAGAATTTAATATTTTCCTTTCACTCTGCTCTTCTCAATTCTCACTTTATTCACAGAAAAATCTTGGTGTGTCTCCAATTAATCCTCCTCTTGAATCTCGGCATTCCTGGGTAGCTTCTTATTCTTTATTCTGTAAGTGCATCGTGTGTGAATTTCTTACACTATGATTACATATATCATACACATATACATTATAGCAAAAAAATTCAAACAGAATAAAAACCATATTCGCATATACGCATATGATCAGGAAGATTAGTATATGTGAATATGGTGGAGCAAGCGAGAGGGAATCCATATGCATATTATAGAAAATAAATCTCGATGGTTGAAGCCGTAGGTGAGGAAAAATGCAAGCGAGAGAGAGAGAGAGAGAGAGAGAGAGAGAGAGAGAGAGAGAGGATTTGGGCTGACTAGGTGATGGCTAGGGGAGGCTATGGCAAAGCTAGTGGTGCCGTCGAGGTGGTGGTACAGTGGTCCAGTGGTGCTAATCTGGCCGTGAGGAGGAGAACTTGTGAAGGAGAGGGCATGTGAGGGAGAGGGAAGGTCAGCGTGGGTTGGGGAATGAGGGTATGGCTGAGGGGTGGAGGTCCGGTGTGCTCGTGGGCGGCGACGCGTGGCCGTAGGTGGCAGATTTAAGCAGCGAAATGGGTAAACTGTGTAGAAAAAAAAGGCGTCCGTGCGAGGGAAGAGGGAGGAGCTATGGGCCTCGGGCTGGGGGAGGAGAAAGGGCTTGGTGTTGGTGTTCAAGGGCTGCTCGTGGTGGTGCGAAGTCTTGGCTGGAGGCGGCGATGGTGGCTCACGGCGATAGATCTGGTGGTTGTGCACAGGAGATCCGTGAGAGAGAGAGCATGCGAGGGAGGAAAAAAGGGCTGTGTTGGGGTCTGGAGGAAAGGAAGGAGGTGGTGATTGTGGTGGGGCTGTGACTGGCGGAGTACGATGGGGTTGCTAGCCACTACAGATCTAGGACAAATTTTTTTTGCAAGAATGATGAATATAACAAAAAAAAAAAAAAATGAAACTTCAATAAAACAATCAAACTTCTCCAAAGCCACATATACCACAGAGTGTGAGGTTATATGCAAAAAAAAAACAAATTGACCCATATTGACCAATCGAAACCGCATATATATTTAACCAGAAAAATATAAGAAGAATCCAATATAGAAAAAGAGAAATAGGAAAAAAAAAATATCGCTTAAATATGAAAAGTCTGCTTTCAGATTTGTTGCAATTTGAAAAAAAAATATCTAAGAAATAATGAAATAAAAGAAGATGCATGTCGAAGCAAACAAAAAATAAACACAACCCAATATACAGCAACAAGAAACAAAAAACCCATATCTGAAAAGAAATTTGTTCAGATCTTCCTTTCAAAACTTACGACTTCCACAACTTCTCAAACGACAACCAAAAAAACATGCCTCATCCCATACAAAGAAAACCGTAGAAAAGCATGTATATTCAACCAAAAAAAATAACCCGGTATACAACAAGTGAAATAACACCAATAAAAATGCAGATCTGAAAAATAAAACTGCATATTTGTAACATAACAAGATCCAAAAAATGAGAAAAGCAAAAAAGCAAAAACAAAAAATAAAGATATGAAGAATAAAGAATCAAATCTGTAAAATCTCAACAATAACTTAAACAATGTTAAAAAAGAAGAAGGTAGAAATAGATAAAAAGGTTAAATATATAACCCACAATAAGGAAACAAGAAAAACTCAAAAAATAAAGTAGATTTGAGGAATACACATTCGAATCTATAAGATCTGTCAAACAAAATTGCAAAAACATGGGCTAAAGTTGCTATCGATGTTTGTGTGGTTGAGAGAAGAAGCAAATGGATGAAACAAGGAGAAAAAGAAGAGAGAGAAAGCCAAATGGTAAGACACGGGGGGAGAGAAAGAGAGAGAGGTATGAAAGTGACAGTAGAGAAAAAGTTAGTACTTATTTGAAGGGAGAGAGCTACTTTGTTAAGTCTTATTTTAAGTTGGTCAGGGTAAAATTATCTTTAGATAAAGTTGATTTTTTTTCCATCACGTGTAGTGAATGAAAGTGATTTGAGTCACTCAAAAAAGTTTAAAAGTTAAAGGTCAGACTTAAAGGTCAGCCAATTACTATTAATGAAATAATCAAAATTTTAACAAAAATACTTATTCCTTACAACAATGATATTGCATCTTTAAATTTTTTATTAGAAGCTATTTTTGGAGGTATTTCAAATTATTCAAACAATCTAGTTGAAATGACAAATCGAGCTATATTAACACTAAAAAATAATCAGTTAACGAAATAAATGCCATAATCATTGAAAAATTCCCTAGTGACATGGTGTGATATTATAGTTTTAATGAAACAATTGATGCATCTGAACAAGGTGTTATGGAAGATTTCTTAAATACTTTAACACCAAATGGATTTCCACCACATAAATTATTGCTTAAAAGAATTGTCCCGTCATGTTACTTAGAAATATAAATCCTTCAAAAGGTTTATGCAATGGCACACAGTTGATTTGTTACAATTTTAATCGTAATGTTATTGATGTAGAAATTTCAGTTGTTCATCATAAAAGAAAAAGGGTTTTTATATTTAGAATTCCATTCTTGCCAGATGCAAATGAGAATAATGATTTTCCATTTAAACAAACACAATTCCCCATCAGGTTAAGTTTTGCGATGACAATAAATAAATTACAAGGACAAACATTAAATTCTATTGGAATATATTTACCTGAACCAGTATTTTCTCATGGACAATTATATTTGGCATTATCAAAAGCCAAAACTGCTAATTCATTAAAGATTCTTATAAGACCAACTATAATTGATAATTATGAAAAAAGTTGCATAGAAAATATTGTGTATAAAGATTTTTTAAAATTAACAAATCCATTATGATGTTATATAAATAGTCGAATTTAATATTTTCTTTATTCTACTCAATTAATTTTCTTCAAATGTTTTTATTATTTATGTGTTCTATTGCTTTTTATTAATTATATTATAGAATTTATAATACATATAGTAATATTTCTCTGTCTTCCAATTTGTAAATACAGCAAACTTGCGGATTGTTTATACATCAATTAAAGGCATCACTCCAGTTACCAAAAACTGTAACATAAAGATGCTCGTTGTAGAAAAATCACCAAAACGAATAGTACAGAACTCGCCAACAAAATATCAGAACCTCACACCGATGGATCCTCAGGTATCAATCATTTTGTATTTATTATATTTTATACATTTCTTTCTATAAATATTTTATTCTATTGTATTTACTATTGATACATAAATATTTAAATTTAAAATTAAATAATTATCTCTTTCGTTTATTTTCTTTCAGGGAAATCGATTGTAAGCAGTAATATTTGATAGAGATATTGATCTACGCGATAATACATTGCATGTTTATCAATCTTATTATATAGGCAATGCATATGTGAAAGTAATAGATCCAAGACATAAGATAGAAGTACATCAATATCAATGGATAATTAATTCGAGGACAATTATTGAAAATCTTGAAGATGATGAACCAGCGCCAAAACCTCCAGAATACAATATCATCTTTTACAATGAACTTGACGCTTATAAGAATATTAATTCTGAAATAGGTAACTATTATATATGTAACTATTATATATTTATATTTTTTGTTTCCTTATGAACTAACAACAAATATTTTGATGAAATAGATATTTTAGTTATTGCAATCCAAATGATACCACTAAGAGAAGTCAATACTATCCATGGAAAAACAACAGTTCAAGATATACATGTTATTGATGAAAGGTTTAAACACATCCCCAATCACATTTATAGCATTTTTTATTTAATACGTTATAATACTTTTATTATTACAAATTTAATTTTATTTCCAACTTGTCTAGCCTGAAACCTTTGCATTTAACAATGTGGGCTCGATTTGTTCATGACAAGCGTGAACAAATTTCAAATATTATTGCAACAAAATCAATAATTCTTGGGACACAAATTAAAGTTAGTTTTTATAATGGTACTTCTCATTGAAAATAATATTCTTTTTAATTTTTTATAATATATTTATATATTTGCTAATACATATTTATAATGTAGGTCTTTCTCTATCATCAAAACCAACAAGTATTTTCACCATCGTCCCTCTTTTAGCACCTGCAGTTTCATTATGTACATGATAAATCATTTGTTTAAAAGAATTTCTTTAGGTAATTAATTTTATAAAACCCAGATTATTTATTGCTTCATTCTTTATAACATAATATCATACACCTTTAACATATATTATCGCTTTTTTTACTAGTTGCGTCGCTTTAGTTATTAGTTCAACTTTTTAGGACAACACAAAATGATGTATTGCTAGAAGAAATTATTGCCAAGAATTTAGATACATTAAGAGGATCAACTTCAACCAATACCATGCAGACGATAACGAAAATTTCTAAGATTGCTAAGATTATTGATTCTACAAAACCAATGGCGGTCTAACTTTCTTTTTTAAAACTAAATTATTTCTTTCTTTTTAAATTCACTTTACTGCTACATTCATATCATACATTTATTTCTCATTTTTTAATGCAGAAACCAACATTCTCAATTAAAGGAAAGTTTTTATTACTCGATTTACATAAGTCGTTCTACTACATATCCTATGCAAATTGTAATAAAGCAATTGGATATGAGTGCAATGAAAAATTCATGTACTATAATTGCAAAAATATGAGAATCGCATAGCCATAGTAAGCATTTTATTTCATCATTTTAAATGATCATTTTACATGATAAATATAACATAAAATTGTCCAAATTAGTCAATAATGATATTCTCATTAATTATAGTTGTAGAGTCTATCTAAAAGTAGAGAACGATACTGGATGCATAGCGGTTATAGTCTTTGAATTGATGGCAGAAGAAATACTGAATTCTACAATTGTTGATCTCTTTGAACACACAGGCGAGGTAAAACACATGTTTATAAATTTATTCAAAAAAATTTATTGCATTAGGTTTTTATATTTTTTCATTATAATAGGAACACCTACCATATTTAGCAAACATTGCAAGTACAGTTTCAGAAAAGGAATGGATTATACACTTGTATGCACAAATGAATCAACATGGACAATTATACCAGAATAAACTCAGCGTGCTCTTTGCCCAATCTATAATCAAGCTACATTATAAACACTCTAAATTTCTTTTTATTAAACTTCTCATTGTTGTAATTATATGCTTAAATAGGGCGTTGACTTGTATGTAAAGTTCATGTTTATTTCTTCACTTTTAAGTTCATGTAAACTTCTCACTGTTGTAATTATATACTTAAATAAGACATTGACTTGCATTTAAAGTTTATGTTTATTTTCTTTATTTTTATCATTTGGGCATATGGTTACTATATATATATAGTACCTAGCACACAAGACAGACAACAACACGTGCATTCTCACCAACTTGTTTTCTTTGTCACATTAATTATTTAGAACATATATATATCATCCGTATAAGTTAAGCAAAATTCATTACAATTTTCTTACATGATTCATGTATGTATAACCAAGTGCAAGTGCTACAATCATTACATTTGTGAATTAAGGCAATTGAGTGAACAGAACTTCACACTTTGGTGCATATGAATTGTGCAGTAGAGGCCATGGGCAAAACTTCGTGCACACTCTTGTGGGGTAGGCCTTCATTTTTCTCTCTCTTTTTAAAAAAAAAAAAATCTTATAAAAATAAATTTTTTGTACATTCTATAAATTACGTATTTAGCCCCTTGTTAGTGACTACTTCATTGTTATGAATTGGTTGTGTGACCCACTTTGGATTATATAATTCATATGGTAAAAACAAAATATTATTGACAACAATTTAATTATAAAATAATTTGATATACAGTTTTGGAGTGTATAATTATGGGGTACTCCATTTAAAAAAAAGCAGCACCACTATTAAAAAATAATTTTTTTTATGTAGATCTCAGATTTACCCACATTTTTCAAATGAAATACACAAAAGCTATAGACTCTAAAACTATAAATATCATTTCTCTTAATTAAATTCAATTTTGACCGAAAAATGAGGATATAGCCTTGTAATGTCATTAATATTGTTTGTTACCTAAAAGTGTTCAACTAGTATATATATATATATGTCATTTCTATGTTGTATCTTTGTTGGGAAACAAATACTCTTGTGTAATTTCTTCACTTTGTTACTTTAAAATTACATAGACATCAAAGCACAAAACCAACCACTTTTATGGAGGCTTACTGCAACATGAGGTTGGCCACACAATGAATTCAGACAAAATACGATCACAAATACAATTGTAGTTTTATTCATATCAAAATTGCTATCTTAATTTCCCATTTCTAGCATTTTAATATTTTCCAATTTCCGTGTTTAATGCATGCCATGCATATATGCAGCAGCAATATTATTGCCCATGATGATCATTAACCAAATTCATTTGGTTTTTTTTTTTTCCATTAATTCAGGTATGGGGTGGTATTTCGAACAAGCTTAGTTGGGAAAAAGGTGCTAGTTTCCACAAATCCAGAATTCAACACTTATATTTTCCAACAGGAAGATAGATCTATCTTATTATGGTACACAGAGAGTTTCATGAACGTTCTTGGAAAAAAAAAGTTTTCTTACTCATCACAAGGTGATGAACAAATACCTCAAGAACTTAATTCTACACCTTGTTGGCCCTGAAACCATCAAGGCAAATGTAATGCGCGAGTTGGGTTCTCATTAATGGACAAAACAATCACATAATAGAAAAATACGAGAAATACTAAAATTTGTTGTCTGAAAACCTAATTGTTCACAATGAGATAACCCAATATGATCTCATTAATGTTCACAAGATATGAGAAATCCAACTCGATGAAACAGAAAATCGAAAGAAGAACATCACATGTTCGTTGCCTCCCACGGTTGGGTGAGTCTTCCATCGGCGAGTGATTCGTCCTCTTCCTCCATGAATCTTCCGTAGGCAAGCTCTTCCTCCCAACTCGTTGGATGATTTCATTTGATTTGGAAAGGATTGTTTTATACGAGGGTAAAATAGATTTTTCATGGTGTTGACATGGATTTTGTGCATTTCGTGCCCTCCTCTCATCATGCCTTGTAGCATTTTTGTTAATATTATATATATATAATTGGAAGTTCCATTAAGTTTGCATCATTTTCATTTTCAGCATTTAGATGTTAAACTGAGTTGAGGAATTAAGATGATAATATATTGTTAGAATATTATTGTTTAATAATATTATTATTTTGAGACTTGAAAAAGTTGAATTGTTTATTATATTTTGTGTTAAAATTTGAAAAAGTTGTAATGATGAGTTGAGATGAGTTGAGTTTGATTTAAGATCCAAATGTAGATCATTTAACACATTTTAGGAGTTAATTTGGAAAAGAATTTTTTTATGAGAAACTCACAACCTTAATTAGGCAATGTCCCAATATGATGAACATGAATAATTAAGTTATATAAAAATAGTTTACGTACCAACCTGAGTACTAATGTTGTTGCATTCATATTCTAAATTCAAATTAGCACTATTTTTAATAAAGTCTACTTTCTGACCAATCATATTGAATGGATGCATATATTACTGTGCAGAGTCGTTTACAACTAAATTTTTCTATAAAAATGTTTTACATAATTAAGATAATAAATATATCCTTTAAGAGATTTCTAATAAATACTTCCAAAATATAGATGATATGGTACTTTCGTCGTATCACATGATGTTAAGTTATTAAAATAAATACGAAAACAAGATGTAATAAAGATTAAAAAAAAAAAAAAACTCATCCATAGTTAAAAAATATAGAATAAGATCAAAATTTTATTATGTTTTTATAATAATTTAAGAACCTCAAATGAGAGAAGTAGATATATGAAGTAGACTTGCATCATTTATTAAAGATTTTATAATACCCAAAAATTACATTAATAAAAATAAATATCAAGAGTCAGTTAATATATAAAAAAATGCTAACTATAAATTTATAGAAACTTAGTTATTTACGTATCAATTATTGATATGTTAAAAATTATAAAATTAAATAAAATTGACAAAATAAATATTGTACATAAAATTAAAAAAATGCTAAGTGTATTTAAAAAAAATTATAAAAAATTACTTCTTCATGTATCAGTTATTAATATAAAAATCATAAAATTAAATAAAATTGATGAAATAATCTTATAAATAAAAGTATAAATACATATAAGGCTATATATCGACCTCACTTTTTTTAAAGCCTTAAAAGTTTGGACAAGAGATTTTTCATTTTTAATAATTACTCAAAATCTTACTCAAAATCTTAGATCTCTTGAACATTTGAACTTTTTGCAAGTTGCGAGTTAAGACAGACAAAACATTTGGGCGTGTTTCTTTCCGTTGATGGCGCTCTCCATCCACGCTGCCGATACTCCGAGGTGACATACAGTCTTCTCCTGCACAATGTAATTTCAAAGAGTTCCTCAAACTTTTCCAATACGAACTCGATCACCTTCTACTCACTTTTGTTACTACCCATTCTTTATCACTCTCCCCGTCTTGAAAGAGACATCTCTCCAAACGCTAGAGGCTGAATTCGGTTGGTGATATTACTGGAAGAAAGATCGAAGTTCATCATCTATAATGCCTTCCGATCTGGGGTAGTTCTGATCAACTCGTTTGTTCTCAGCAAAATCTTGATGGGACGTTCTTAACTTTCATTTTTTATAATGAGCGCCCTCAGTTTCTCTTGCTCTAGTTGAAACCAAACCAGAACTTATTTTATACTTGTCATTTCTTGTTTTCTTGTCGGTTATCTTACTAACGCGATGGAAATTTGTTACGTCTTTAGTACGTTGAAATGTTGAGAGATATATATCCTAGGAGATTTTAATTTGGAAGTTGCTTGGTTGTGCTACTCCATTGGAGCACTCAGTTTTTCTTGATTTAGTCGAAAATTTCAGTCGAATCCTTCTTTTATATATGATTCTTGAATTTTTTGCTCGTGATCTTGCTTTGAATCGAATCTTTGAATCTCTGCTCTCTTTTTATGAAGGATTTTCATAGTTGAGTATAGATTTCCTTGTTTCATTTACTTACTTCAAAGTAGTATTTATTGGGGATTAGCGAGAGATGGCAATAGCTCGGTTTGTCCGCCAAGCAAAACGCCCGCATGGGTTCTGTGTGAAGATGACTGCAGTGGCAATATTGGGTCTCTGCTTTATCTTTGTGTGGTCTATGTTTTCTTCTCCCTCCTCTTCTTTAGTCAGTCAAAGGGAAAGTTTTGATGGCATCGTGGAACCGGTGTCAACAAACACACGGGCAAGCAGTTCTGGGACCCAGTCCAACAAGAAGGAAGTGGCAAAGCATGGATTAAGCAAAAAAGATAAGAAGGCGAAAGTTGAGTCTGATTTGAATAGAAAGCATGAAAAGAAGGTTAATGGGTCTGTGGCTTTGGATGTTAGTGAGCACAAGTCTGGGAAAAGGGATGAGAAAGAAGTAACTAAAGAGAAAAACACAAAACAAATAAAGGGAGTGGCTGAAGATAATGATGGGTCAAGGAACTCTGAGGGTGAAGATTCACCAGAAGAAAAGGAAGAGCAAGAAGAAGAGGAAGTATTAGATGGGAAGGAAGAAGGGCCGGATGGTGAAGGTGAAGAAAATGGGGATAAAGAAGGAGACAGTGATTTAGTTGAACCAGTGGATACAGAATCTGATGAGAAGTTCGAAGATGGAAGTGATGAGTCAAAGAACAGTGAGAGGAAGAAAAAGATAAGAGGTCCTTTGTTCGATCCTAAAGCTCATTACACTTGGAAATTATGTAACACAAAGAGCAAGCACAATTATATTCCTTGTATTGATATTGAAAGTGGCAAGCTGCATAGCTATCGACATAGGGAGAGGAGTTGCCCAAGAACACCTCTAATGTGTCTTGTTCCTCTAACTCATGGCGGTTATGGATCACCAGTGCGCTGGCCTGAGAGCAAAACGAAGGTATATCATATATGCAGGATATTAATCTGTTGCATTATATGAGTCTCAATACATAAGAGATAACGGTTTGCATGATTGTTTCTCATAGTGATGCTCTTCTGTTAGTGCAGATACTGTATAAGAATGTGGCACATCCAAAACTTGCTGCATTTGTTAAGAAACATAGTTGGGTGGCTGAGTCCGGAGAATATCTTACATTTCCTCAAGACCACTCTGAGTTCAAAGGTGGAATTCTTCACTACCTTGAATCCATTGAAGAGGTAAGTTTTTCCTGCTCCAAGGGTCTTGACTCTTGAGCATATAAATGATTTTGTTGATATATAAAAGGCGATCAATAGATATTCCCCATCTATCCACTAGTGTTACTGCTGGTGCAATACAGGATAACCCTTGATTGTGTTTTTTTTTTCCCCATTGCTGCTCTTGCCACCCTACCTTGTCTAATCCCACCTCAGTACACCAATCACAGATACCCACCACTCAATTTCTCATGATGTTGCCTTGATAAAAACTCCGGTATTTGCTATTTACAATGGACAATTTAAAAACACTTTTCTGTTTGCAACACTAATCTACTTATGAATGAGATTATATTTGTGTCAGCTAGCTGGAACCTGCAGGTCGTGATAATTTTTCTTCTCAGTTGTTCTCTGATCTTTTTAAGGAAATAATTTCATACTTAACACATTTAGCTATTTGAAATTCAATTGGATATGATAGATGGTACCAGACATTGAATGGGGAAAGAATATCCGTGTGGTATTGGACATCGGATGTACAGATTCAAGCTTTTCAGCTTCTCTTCTTGATAAGGAGGTACTAACATTGTCACTAGGCTTAAAGGATGACCTAGTAGACCTGGCCCAGATTGCCCTTGAGCGTGGTTTTCCTGCAGTTGTTAGCCCCCTTGGAACTAGAAGGCTTTCTTTTCCTAGTGGTGTATTTGATGCTATTCATTGTGGCAGATGTGGCTTGTCTTGGCATTCGAATGGTTGGTCTTTACTTTTTTTCTCTTTCCTTCTTATTTTTTGTCTTTTTCTTTTCCTTCTCTTAATATGAACTTTTATTTCTAAAGTTAATAGTTGAACTTATTATATCTTTTTTCATTTTCAGGTGGTAAGCTTCTTCTAGAGATGAATCGGATTTTACGGCCTGGTGGATACTTTATTTTGTCTTCTAAACATGACAGCATTGAAGAAGAAGAAGGTTGGCCTCTAAGAGAAGTGTTCTTGGTTGCTTAACAAAGTTTGCTTTATGATATTTTTGTTTCAATTTTTTTTTTTTAAAAGAAATAATATTTTTGTTTCAACTTAAAATGTGCCTTTCCTTAGATTTTAGTTTCATCTGTATCACCTTTTGAAATTGATTTTACTCCTAGGCCAACTAAGGCTATTTGAGAGTATTAGTTGGATGACTGAACTGGAATCTATAGGCAGCTGGCATGCTGATGTGTTGTGTGCATTGGGTTTGAGCTTTATAAAACTTTATCCTTCCCTTCACATTCATATGGTACCCTACATATATTGAGTTGAGCCCAGAAGTCAACAGGCTGCACGCATCTCTAACTTTTGTCTTCTTTATCATATTTCCTTACTGGTGGCAATTAAGTTTTCCTTCTACAATAGTGCATATGAGTCACCACATCAAAATTTATACCACAATAGGTTTTATTTGCTAGTCACCTTCTGCTTGTGAAGGAGGTAAAATGATTTACAAGCCATGTCCTTAAAAGAAGTTGCCAGATGCGCATGCTTCTTGTTACATAATGGTGGGATGACTAAATGAATTTAACATGTTAAGTGAGAATATAGGGTGTTTAACTTCATGGAAGCCTTATCGTGCTAGTTTGGGGTCAGCTTATGGATCATATACCACATTAATGCCTACCAAGCTGCACTCCAGTTTGTTCTTTCTACATGTGCGGACGAACTGTTTATGTTTACACATTACTAATGAAAAAAAAAACTTCTTGTATTTACTAACTCTTCCTCTCTTTCCAGCCCTGACCAGATTAACAGCATCTATCTGCTGGAATATTCTGGCTCATAAAACTGACGAAGTCAGTGAAGTTGGTGTTAAAATATACCAGAAGCCTGAATCAAATGATATTTATGAATTGAGAAGGAAGAAAAATCCACCTCTATGCAAGGAAAATGAAAATCCAGATGCAGCCTGGTATGCCAAGATGAGCTTGTCATTATCTTCCTATTTGGTTCTGTTAATTTGAACTGTGGATTTAAGAATAGTGAAATCTATTTTCAGCGTGGAAGTCTACTTTACTCTTTTAGAAATCAAAGGGAAAAATCCTCATTCTGATTTGAACAACGATGGATGCACCTCTTTACTCGATGGATGCACTTTGTTTTAATGGATGCTTCTTTTAATTAAATCTTTGCATTACATGGCCAAAAGGTTGAATGATACTTCCGCATTGGTTTGAGTTGGCCATCTGTCAGCAAGTTACTGACTCTATCTAATAATAGTGCTGATCAGTTCTAGCTTCTTCAGTGAAGATCATCAATGGCAAGATCATGCCTAATGACCTCCTACCAAGAACTTTATAAATAGACTGTCAGACTCCACTGGGATTAAATATAAATGAACCAGTTTTCTCCTGGTTCAACATCATGACCTGCCTTACAATGTTTTCAAGTAGTGAAAAACTAACTATTTTCCCTTTGGTGTGAGTATCCTCCTATACCTAACTGGCATTCTCAGCTATGGTTATCCTTCAACCATTTCCCTATCTATTGGTGTCAATGTCTAATTTGGTTGAACTCGAGATATATATATATTATAATTATTAAGAGTAATCAATTTCCAATGAAACTATCACATATGACTTTAATGCAAGATTTGTACTTGCTATAGTGAACTATTGTTTTTATTTCCTCATTTCTGGTACTTTCTTACCTTTTCCTTTTCCTTTTCTTTTTTTCTCATCAATTTCAGTTTTATGCCCATTTACTTAGTGGCTGCCGCATATATTTTTTGAACAGGTATATTTCTATAAAGACTTGCTTGCACACCATTCCATCAGCAATTGAACAGCATGGAGCCGAGTGGCCTGAGGAATGGCCCAAAAGGCTTGAAACTTATCCTGAATGGTTGAATGACAAAGAAAAATTGACTGCAGACACCAACCACTGGAAAGCTATTGTTGACAAGTCCTATCTCACTGGAATCGGTATTGACTGGTCAAATATACGGAATGTGCTTGACATGAAAGCCATCTACGGAGGGTATGCAACCAGAAGAATGGAAGAATCAATTTTATTTGATATTTTTACTGCTTTTTTATATATTCAACAAGGTATCAAATGGTTAGATGTACAAAATGCATGCCTTGCTCTTCGCTTAAACACTGTAGTCCTGTCCCCATCTGATTACATGGCTGCTTTTTTCATTAACGTCATATAACCATGCCAGGAAGTAGAGTAATATGTGCATTTATGATACAGATTTGCCGCAGCTCTCTCTCAACAGAAGGTTTGGGTGATGAATGTAGTCCCCGTCCATGCACCAGACACTCTTCCTTTCATTTTTGAGCGTGGGCTTCTTGGTATTTACCATGATTGGTGCGAGTCTTTTGGTACTTACCCAAGATCATATGATCTTTTGCATGCTGATCACCTCTTCTCACGGCTCAAGAACAGGTTAACAAGAGCTCTCTAGTTACTCTTTTTTTAATTACCATGTGAGACTAAATCTGAGAATTGCAACTTACCGAGAAAAAAAAAAAAAAAAAGACTGAGGATTACAACTTAATTTTAATTTGTATTATCGGTAAGGTTAGAGGTTAGTGGGTTATCATGAAGACAGGATTTGAAAATAAATTTTCCTTTTCATTTTCATTTTCATTTTAGTTGCATGCTAAAAGACATCTGTCCAAAGCGCCCTCCCTGTCAATGGCTAGTGCCTTGGGATATTGCCTCTTGGATGTGCAGGAGATATTCATTTTATGTTTGGACTTCTAACCATTTGGTTCAGAATCTCTCATGCAATGGAGTTTAGGGTGTATATGTTGTGAATTTTAATAGGTTTGCTTCAAGGTACATTTTCCCAAAAGTTGATGACCTAGAGTTTTCATTCTTGGGGAGAATGAAATGAGCTACCTTTCAGATTAGAGGGTGAAGTATCTGAGGTGACGTGTGCATTCCATAAGTTTTCATCTTCCTGTGGTACTTTTGATGTTAAAGAATGACTTGAGATCAAAATTACGGCAAAGACTTTCCTAAGTTGCTTGAGCACAATATATTGACCCACTTGCTACCTCTTTATCTGAAACATATATGTAATGCCACTTTGCGAGCAACCTTCTCTCTCCTACCTCTTGTTATGGCATTATGAATGCCAGGTAATGCATATCATAAGAGGAAGTGAAAGTCTCATATGATTTAAGTGACCTTCCTTGGGAAGTGGGAATAATTAGTGTGGATTTTCTTTCAAGGAAGAATCAATGTTTTGGAATAGTGATGGCGTTTAAGCTGGCATTGTAAAATTATATATTTCTTGTATAAAACCTCAGGTATATGGTCTAATCATGTCGGTAATATTTAGTCATGGTGTTGGTTCTCAACTTTTTATTGAATCTTTCTGTGTTACCAGGCTGCACCCTGGCAAGTATTTCTTGGTATGGCTAGTTATATAATTCCAGACCTAAATGTTATACTCATTCACAAACTTCCGATGTTCTTTAGTTTACCTAGGACCACTTTTCCTTCCCTGAAAATTGCTGTAGTAGGAATCTAATATTTACCAAAATTCCAGATGTGCCTTGGTGTTAGAAACCCCATTTGGATTGGTGCATGTATTGATGTGGTTGTGGGGAAGACAACAAGGAACATAATGTCAAAATACTCAGAAAACACAAGAGACACCGAGAGTTGTTTTGGAAAAGCTTAACCCTTTCAGTTTCGCCACTTTCATTATATATCAATTTCATCTATACACGGAAGTATACTATATACGGAGTCTAACTGATTCCTAATATTCAGCATCTATACATGGTAAGATAATCTGTAAAGCTCATATTAACAGAGTCCTAATACGGTAACATCCCCCCCTCAAATTGATGCTGGTAAGTCAACCAGCAACAATTTGCCAACAAGAAATTGATATTGCTGTTGAGTCATAGCTTTGGTGAAGATATCAGCCACTTGGAGATCAGAAGAGATGTGAGGAAGAGATATCACCCGACGTTCCAAGGTGTCTCGAATAGAATGACAATCAACCTCAATGTGCTTGGTGCGTTCATGGAAAATGGGATTGGTGGCAATCTGAATAGCACTAGTGTTATCAGCATGAAGAGGGGTAGAAGTAGTCTGAGGAAACCCAAGCTCCTCAAGAAGACCACATAGCCATACAATTTTAGAACAAGCAGTAGACATGGCACAATACTTGGCCTCAGTAGAGGATTTAGAAACACGATCTTGTTTCTTACATCTCCAAGAAATTAAGGCATCACCTAAAAAAATACACCAACTTGTAGTAGATCGACATGTATCCGGATACCTAGTCCAATCAGCATCACTATAGGCAACAAGCTGAAGAGAGGAGCCGGTAGGAAAGAACAACCCACGAGTAGGTGAACCTCTAAGATAGGGGATGATGCGTCGAACTGTAGCAAGATGGAGATGCCAAGGAGAAGACATAAACTGACTAACCTGATGAACAACATAGGAGATATCAGGTCGAGTAGTGGTCAAGTAGATAAGACTCCCAACCAGGCTCTGATAGAGAGTAGGATCCTCCAGAAGATCCCCTTCATCTTTCTTGTATTTGACATTTACCTCCATAGGAGTATCAACAGAAGAAGTGTCCTCCAAACCAGCCAAAGTGATAAGATCTTAAATATACTTATGCTGGTTCACGAAAATACCATTGGCCCGATGATGAACTTCCAATCCTAAGAAGTATGTGAGTTGACCAAGAACTTTCATATGGAAAGTTGCATGTAATAGCTGCTGAAGCTTAGTAATCAAACCACAGTCAGTGCCAGTAATGATAATATCATCCACATAAACCAAGAGAAGGACTATACCTGACTCAGAAGTGTGGAAGAAGAGAGAAGAATCATACTGACTTTGTGTAAAACTGAAGGAAAGAAGTGTACTGCGAAACTTCTCAAACCAAGCCCGAGGTGCTTGCTTGAGCCCATACAGAGAACGCCTTAGCTTACAGACATCATGAGAAGAATAAGTAGTCATACTAGAGGAAAGCTTCATGTAAATCTCTTCCTAGAGATCACTATGAAGAAAGGCATTCTTCACATCCATCTGATACAGTTGCCACGACTGTGAAGCGGCAATAGTTAAGATGGTTCGAACCATGGTCATTTTGGCAACAGGAGCAAATGTCTCCTCATAATCAACCTATATTCTTGCTTGTTACCCAAAGCTATGATGCGAGCTTTGTACCTGTCCAAAAAGCCATCAGAATGAAGTTTTACAAAGAAAACCCATTTACTCCCAATAGGTTTGATTATAGGAGAACAAGGAACAATATCCCAAGTGTGATTCTCCTCAAGTGCTTGAAGTTCTGCTTGCTTTGCATTTTGCCAACACTCATGTTCCATGGCCTGTTTGTAGCAAGAGGGAATGGAAATAGTGGATAAAGTAGCAACAAGAGAGACAGGAGAGAAGAATCCATACCAATCAGGAGGTCGAGAAGTACGAGTAGACCGACGAAGAGTGGTGGAAGCAGGAGCAGGATCAGGCACCGGATCAAGATTGGAAGGGGGCACCGAGGAAGTGGAACAAGACTCATGTCGACTATGTCTAAAACCAGGTTTGAACATTTCCACAATTGTTGGAGAATCACAAAAACTAGGCAAAAGAGATAAAGATGCAGATGGCAGCTCAACATGAGATGGAAAGAAATATTGATTTTCAAAGAAAATCACATTCCTAGAAACCCGTATATGACAAGCATGAGGATCATAACAAACATAACCCTTTTGAGGGATAGCATAACCAAGAAACACACACTTAACAGACTGAGCAGTAAGTTTATGTTGTTCATGAGCAGGGAGATGCACAAAACAAACACAACCAAAGGTACAAAGATCAGAATCTAAAGGAGAATGACCAAACAACTTAAAGAAAGGAGAAACATTATTTAACGTAGGAGAAGGTAAGCGATTGATCAAATGAACTGAAGTAGAAAGTGCTTCACACCAAAAATGAGAAGGAACAGATGATTCAAGTAAAAGAGTTCTTACCACATCAAGAAGGTGACGATTTTTCCTTTCAGCAACACCGTTTTGTTGTGGTGTCGAAGGACAAGAATGCTGGGAGAGGATCCCTTTGGTTTGAAGAAAGTCTTGAAACTCAGTAGACATGTATTCTCCGCCAGAATCAGAGTGCAAGACCTTGATGCTGGCAGAGAATTGAGTCTCAAGAAGTATAAGAAAGCGCTTTAAGACTGAAAATACTTCGGCTTTAGTCCGGAGGAAGTAAACCCAAGTAAAGTGACTAAAGTCATCAATGAAAGTAACAAAGTATTTGTAATGCGCATGAGAAACAACAGGTGCAATCTCCAAAACATCACTATGAATAATATCGAAACATTGTGAGGCACGAGATGCATGATGAGGAAAAGGTAGGACTTTACTTTTACCAAGTTTGCATAATGTACAATCAAAAGAAAGATTAAGAAAAGAACATGCTTTATTTTCCAATAATCCAGAATTAAATAAAGTACGAAGTACATCAAAGTTTGGGTGGCCTAGACGTCTATGCCACATCTTATTTCCAGAACCAACAACATTACATGCAAAAGAAAGTAAAGGAAAACTAGGAATAATAGTGGAAGGAGAAACGTGAAGAGGAAAGAGTCGTCCCACTTTAGGCCCCTTCATGATCATCTTTCCTGACACTTGATCCTGCATAACACAATCAGAACGGGAGAAATGGACATTACAATTATTATCAACCAATTGACCAACAGAAATAAGATTTGTGGAGAGATCAGGAAATAAAAAACATCAGTTAAGGAAGAGGAAAGATCACCAACAGCACTGATAGGCAGAGAACTGCCATCAACGGTGTTAATTGTCAGATTTCCATCATAATTTTTGACATTGGAAAGAGGAACAATAGTATTGGTCATGTAATTAGAAGCTCCAGAGTCAAAATACCATTGTTTAAAAGAAACTTTATGATTACCTGATAGCCCAAAAGCAGAAATGATTATCTGTTGTACTACTTCAGGAGTGAGTGTATTTGGGTTTGCTAAGGTTGTAGGAGCAGGAATAGAAACAAGCAGCGAGGCAGTAGGCAATGCAGAAGAACTAGAGGCACCAGTGGAGGCATGATAAGCAGTACCCTGCTTCCTTTCAGGTCAAATGGGACAAGCAGAGATGATATGACCCTGTTTCTTGCAGTAGTTACAGAACTTCTTGGGGCAATCCCGAGCAATATGACCAAAAGGTTTACAGCTAAAACACTGGACAACACGCATGTCTCTACCCTATTCCTCTCCTGTGCTGCATAAGCCACAGAAACAGGTGCACTAACATTAGCTCGATGTTCCATGGCAGACTGAGTGATGATACTCTTGTTCCTCATGAAGAAGTTCACTCAAACAGGCATCCAAAGATGGTACAGGATGACGATTCATCAGATTAGAATGTGCAGTTTCAAAATTAGAACAGAGCTTCATCAAGAATTGATCTCTCTTGCTTGTTTCATGCACTGCTTGAACAGTAGAAAGAGCTGCAGCGGGAACATTAGCATAAATAATATCTGAATAGTCAGCCCAAAGATTTTGAAAACCAGAAAAATATTCCTCAATTGGGAGACTTCCCTGTGTGAAATTAGCCATCTCATACTACAATGCGCCTAGCCGTGTTATCCTGATTGTAAACCTTGTGGAGGTAATTCCACATGACAGTGGCAGTTTTGTAAGGTCTTAGATTGAGAACAAGGTGAGGCTCAACCGAGCTAAGGATCCAGGTCATCACCCGAGCATCCTTGATTTTCCACTTAGACAAAGCCTCTACATCTTTAGGTGCGGGATCACTCCCATCAATACGACTCCACAATTCTTTTCCTTTGACAAATAATTGAAACTGAAACTCCTAAGCAGAATAATTTTTGCCAGTAAAACGAATATGAAACGAGTCTAATTTTTCAGAGTACATGATGAAACCGAGAATAAATTATCCCACTAAGATTGCTGCGACAAGCATAAGAAAAAAAATATACGTGCCAAGAAAAGAAACCTGACCAGAAAATCAAAACAGGTGTAAAAACAATTACCATACCGAGAAAAACCAGACCAGAAAATCCCAGCAGCCACGCCAGAAAACCAGAAGGGAGGACCGAAATTTGAAACCAAACCAGGAACAAAAGGCATCGAAACCAGAACAGCAGCCAACAAGTGCACCAAAACACGAATCCGAGAGACACAACAGAAGGTGCCGAAATCAAACACAGAACCAGAAAACAGCACAGGCAGTGCCGAAACCCACAAACGCAGCAACAGAAATTGCCGAAACCCACAAGAGCACCAACAGAAATTGCCGCAAGCCACAAACTCAGACCCCCGAGAGAGAAAAAAAATTGAAACAGGTAAGAATTATAAACCTGCTCTTGATACCATGTCAAAATACTCAGAAAACACGAGACACCGAGAGGTGTTTTGGAAAAGCTTAACCCTTTCAGTTTCGCCACTTTCATTATATATCAATTTCATCTATACACGGAAGTGTATACTATATACGGAGTCTAACTGATTCCTAATATTCAGCATCTATACATGGTAAGATAATCTGTATAGCTCATATTAATAGAGTCCAAAATTCCTAAAAGTGTATATGGTAACACATAAATCAATTTTAAATAAGTGACTGAGGATTCAAATTAGATGCATATGCATGCCCACTGGCAAAATAATCAAGAAAAGCAGACACTTTAGCCCTGCTCTGTTCATCAGGAACAGCATTTCGGTAGTAATTTAGCATTTGGATCTGTTATCTGATAAAATTATCACTATCATTGCAGTACTACGTATAAAATATCTAAATCAACAATTGATTTTGAGAAATACTTCTATATTTTTAGAAAAAAAATCCTCAACTGTAATATCATTATTAGCCTAAGGGATTGAAATTTCTTCTTGTCATCATGGAGTAATTTTATCTTTTTTGTGGTGTTTTTTAGATGTCATTTTACCATAATATCCCTTCTCTTTTTGTTGCTTTTGCTGTCATAAGATGTTCCTTTAAACAGTGTAGTCTATTCTTCAGTTTTCCGATCTGGTACCCAACCTTTCTGTAAGTGTTGGAGTTCCATTTATGTAAAGCATACCATATCATTTTGTTAAGCTTCTATTTACTGTAGCATTGATGTTTATCTTCACGTTTACTTTTCTTTCAGATGTAAGCAGCCTGTATCAATTGTCGTTGAGATGGATCGAATTCTGCGGCCTGGAGGTTGGGCTATCATACGTGAGAAGGTTGAGATATTAGACCCATTGGAAGGTATATTGAGAAGCTTGCACTGGGAGATCCGAATGACTTATGCTCAGGATAAGGAGGGTATCATATGCGCACAAAAAACCCAGTGGCGGCCTTAAGATCTCAATCTTTCACCTTAAACTCTACTTTAGAGATGATCGTTGTTCCTCTTTGACCAAAGCACAAGGTGAAAGTTTTCTGGCTTCCTTTGTAACAAACAATGAAATACCAATTCTTCTTCTTGGTATGAACTAACTATACTGATTTTGTGTTAAAAAGGAGACTACTTGAATCTAACCGTCAGATTTTCCCGGCTGTCCTATTTTAGGCCCCACAGTGCAAATAGAAAAAATTGGGAAGGAGGGGAGGGGGGAGGGATTTATCTGTCTTCTTGGGACAGAACTCATTGATTTGAAAAAGTTGATCATTTATATCTTGACACTCATATTTGTCGATGATTCCAGTGCCTTTTTGTAATATATATCATTTTGTTTGTTAAAGAATCCAATTTATAGCATTTAACTTGTTTCCCATTTATGTAAACACACCCAAAAATATGCACTTCTTCTTGGTAGGGAAGAAAAAGCAATGAGAACCATGCCTGTGTATTTGGAGATGTGATTTCATTGGGGTTTGAAGTGGTAGGATTCAAAGAAAATGAATTTTGTAAGAAAATTTTTGTGATTTAATTTTAATTTTTTGTCATTGAAACCAAGGCAAATGGTTAGATGAAAAACTATCTGTATCCCCCTGAAAGTCCATCTTTCTCGAGTGTGCTCTCATATGTCACTCCATTTATCCACTTGTGTTTTAATGGTCTTACAAGACAAGTCAACTGGTGATGGTTCTTTCACTAAAATGTGAATCAGGATTCCTTGGAACTTTTAAGTACATTTTTTTTTTTTCCAAGCAAGCAAATTATCATTCCGATAATGAAAAATGAGATATATGAGGAGGGGGTGAAATTTTCCAGCAAACACTCCATTACAATAACCATAGTGCAAAAGTGAAGGAAAAACAAAAATCGAGTCTTAAGACCAGATACTTGGTCTCCACCCATGCCATGCAAAGAGGGTGTTGTCTTACAAGACGGTTTTTTACAGTATGCACAACTATGTGAACTGTGGAGCCACCGCTGGAGGCGGTAGAAGCTGAATGTGCACTTGTTGTCTTGAGATGTTTCTTAGAAAGACCTATATTCCCTTCCTCAAGATCATTAGTTACGGAAAGTGAAAACATAGTAGGAAGACTGGTATTGGATGGAATGGATTGCAGCGGGCCAACTTTCTTCATGCGCACCTGTGGTGGTGCATGGAGACCACGTGTTGGTGATTGTGAGATGGGGTGGGGCAGATATGAAAGATCTTGAGGTGGAGAATTTACTGATGCGGCGTGTATAGCCGACGAACTCATCAGGATGTGGCGACTCGTGAAAGCCACGTGCGGAACAAGCCACGCCTAAGGGTCACGCACTGAGAATTTCGTTGTGGTTATGCTTAATCCCATGTAAATTGGCAGTTGGAGAGTTGCGTGGTGGGGGCGTGTCGACAAGCGGTCACCAAAGTGTGGTAGATTTGACTACAACTGAACCGGCGGAAATGAGAGAGAGAAAAGAAAAACAAAAACAAAAAACACCACCATGAAAGCATATACACAGGGCACTATTGGAAAATGAATGGAGTCTCCAGCAGAAACATTTGAGAAAGATTGAGTTTTTCGAGAGAGAAGGAGAAGCTTCTCTTTCTAGAAACCAAACGGATCTGTGAATTATTTACTCCGGTTGTTATTAACTTTTAAATATATTTACAATTAAGAAAAGACTTTAACCCAGACTACTTTCTTATAAACTTTGATGAAATGTCACATCAATATTGATCTTTTTTACAAATAATAAAAATTATTATTTAAAATTTTAATTCTAATACTTATGAATGCCAACTATTTAATTTGAAATTATTGAGAATACTTATTCCAAATCTTGGAAAAGATCGATAGGTTGTATTTTTCATAAATCTTATAAATTACTTACATTAATTTACCTTAACACGACACTTTAGCAAATCAACAAAGAGTGAGGGAAACATAAGAAAAAAATGGTTTGAGTGAAAATAATATTGCCAATTTGATGATCAAATTTATTGGTTTTTAGACTTAAAAATGATTAAAATATTTAATATTAAGTAAAAAATTATGTGAACTATTACCATTGTTCAATGTATCGGTTGAGTTGTCAAGATTTAAATGAAAATGTTCCATTGTGACTTGAATCAATGCATGTCTCTTGAAAATAGAAGCCTTAACCGTTTTTCAACCAAACAAAGAGTTGTGTCATTTGATGAATTAGAAACATTTTTAATATATTCTCTAATATTTGGGAAGTTGTGATTTCTTATAAGTGCTCATTTATTTTAGTTGTGACTTTTCACAAATACCCTTTCATTTATATAAGTTATAACTTTTCACAAGTATCATTACATTCATATGTTGTGATTTTTCACAAGTTTCATTTCATTTATATAAGTTGTGACTTTTCACAAGTGTCATTTTATTCTCTATAAATAGGGAACCACACCCACAAAATTATTCACTCCAAATTCTCTATAAAAATTAGAGAAACATTTTCTCCTTCTTTTTGTCTTTCTTTCTTTGGGCTTTGGCTCTTTTATATTGGGTTCAAGGATCTCATTTTGTGTGCACCGACAGAAAATTAACGGAAACCAACGTTGTTGTATTTTGAAAGTTGTGATCTTTCACAAGTGCCATTTCATTCTCTATAGATAGGAAACCACACCTACAAAATTATTCACTCCAAATTCTCTACAAAAATTAGAAAAATACTTCCTCCTTCTTTTTGTCTTTCTTTCTTTGGGTTTTGACTATTTTATATTGAGTTCAAGGATCTTCTTTTGTGTGCACTGACAGAAGATTAACGAGAACCAACATTATTGTATTTTGAGAGTAGACTGTCAAAAAACCTTGTGCATGTTTAAATTTAGAGGTAGCAAAATCTACTCTAAGGAAAGCGCTTTCCTTGCACAACGTGCCTTAACATCGGGTTCTATTTTTTTAATTTGTTCTTGTTATTTTACATATTCTCTACCTTACAAAGCATTTGTACATAGATCATTTATTATTCAAAATATTCCCAACAATCTTACATAGGTTTGTTTTAATTGATTAGTTGTCATCATAATTTCAAACGAACACATTGCACTCAAGAAATTTGAAGGAGTCAATTTTAAGCGTGAAAAGAAAATATGAAAATCTTTCTTACAATACTTGGATTATATTTTATTATTGAAAATAATCTTCCTTATGATGATTTACATGAGCCTGCACGTACTGTTGCATTGCAAACATATACAGAAAAAGATAATTTGTGTAGATGTAAGATTTTAAATCATTCAAGTGATACGCTTTTTGATGTTTACCTACACATTAAATTTGTCAAAGATATTTGGAATGCTCTTGATAAGAAATGTGGTGTACAAGATGCTGAAATGGACAAGTACACTACAAGCCAATTTCTTGAATTTAAGATTGATGATTCCAAATATGTGGTAGAGCAGGCCCATGAGTTAAATATCATTTACCATGAATTGGGCCAATGAGAAATGGATATTACCGGCGCCTCCAAGTTGTTTATACAATAAATAAGTTGCCTCCTTCATGGAAGAATTTTAGCCTATCTTTTAAACATAAGATTGAAGATATAACTATGGAAACCTTGATCTTTGCCATTAGGATTCAAGAACAATACTTAAAAAATGATCATGTCCCACCATTAGTTTCTAATTTCCAGTCTAAAGTAAATATTGTAGAAAGCCATAGAACACATAAGAACCCATTATACCAAAAGTCCAAATTCAATAAGGGTAAAACTAGTTGTGGGAACAATTTGAAATCAAAATCCTATATCAACAACGATGATAAGAGACTCATTTGTTTTAACTACAAACCGGCTTATTTGGCCAAAAATTATCGCTATAAGAAGTGGAAAAACCAAGATAACGATCAACCAAGATCGCCTAACTCTTGGGCTCATATGGTTCTTTCCGGGACCAACTCTGTTGGAACCGAAGAACGAATACAGCGGTAAGAAATAGACAATGGGTAACTCCACCTTTGCACTAATATTTAGAGGAAGAAAGATTAAACTCAAACTAACGTCTGGAAATACTCTTCCATTAGAATAAGTGTTTTACGTGCCAAAGGCGAGGAGGAATCTAATTAGTGGATGTTTACTTAGTGGGGCAGGCTACACATTGTTATTTCAATCCAATAAAGCTATTATAACTAAATATGGGTCATTTGTAGGGAAAGGTTATGTGAGTGAAGGTTTATTTGTAATAAATGTTCAAAATAATATAGTAGACAAATTTGATTTTAATAATAAATTTACATTTTCTACATGTTCATCAATATGGCATACTAGATTTAGCCATGTTAATTATTATAATGTTAAAAGAATGGTGGATTTAGATATAATTCTTAAAATTCCTATTGATTTAGATAAAAATGCTTAATACGTATTCAATCAAAACAGACTAGAAAGCCATTTAAATTTGTTGTAAGAATCTGTCACTACTTGAGTTAATTCATAGTGATTGTTGTTATTTAAATGATGTCCCTTCTAAAGGTCGTTGTAACGTCTGTCCTTGTGGTAAGACTTTTTATAAAATGATTTTAGAAAAGATGACAGGAATTACCGTTTGATTTAAAAGCATTTTACTTCCATACATAGGGTGCAAGACTTTCTGTTATAAAATAAAACATGCTTTGAAAATAAAAGAGGTTTACAGCATAAAACATTAAACTTAAAATAAAAAGGCCTCTTATACATTTAAAACTCTCATGTCTAGAGTTCCGTGCTTTTCCCCTTGAGCCATGTTCGTCCTAACGCGTTCTGCTCATTTAGTTCCTGATGGGAGAGGGGAATATATAAAAACTAAAATGAGTTGAATACTTAATAAACATTACTTCATACCGTAAAGATACAGCAACATAGGATTTCGGTCATGCATTCATCACTCATACGTACATACATACAAGACAATAAGCATATATTCATTTTGAAAACGTCAGTAAGTGTAGATTTTATAAAAAAGGGACAGTTTTCTTTTCGTCAAACATTTCTCTCACTAATGCCTTCATTTCTTAAAGAGTCTGAAGACTCGTGCATTCTTTTATCACTTTCCATCGACTGTTACCCACTATTATTCCCCGTGTGCTACGGTTAGCGGATCTACCTTTGGACCCTGATTCCGACCATGTTTGCAGGTTGAGAATCCTTCAATTTAGGGGTAGTATTGGGTGCACTACCAGTACTATTTATCCGACATTGTAATCTACCCATTCATTGGTACTCACATGCATTCATTCGTTCATCATGGCCGTTACGTATTTTCATACATCATAGCATTCATTAAATCAGTCCTTTCTTCCATTATTTTATTAGTCAGTTCATTCATGAAAAAAAACCATTAAAAAGCAGAAGCATATACTTAAACATCACATCATTGAGGCATCATTGGAACCTTCAGTCCATGGCATCCATAAACATCAGTTCATAGGGACATTTAAAACACTTTCTTTGCATCGCTTAAAGCATCAGTACATAAAAGTATGAGGCATAAGCCTGATGTTGTCATTTTAAAAAGGCTACATCCAATATCTATTACATATATTCATTCATCACATGCATACAATTACATACTTGGGTTATATAAAAAGGGACTGGCAAGAATGGCATTACGTACATATACTTAAAGACTTATACTTAGCATGTTTTCATAAAATATCTTTCGTTTTGTAAAGTATCGTAAAGAGAAACATTTTATTTTCATTTCGTTCATATCATTAGAAAACTCGAGAAACATATGAACATAATACTTACTTGGTCTCCATGCTATTCTCATACCATACAGTCCATTCACGTGCGTGTCAGATGACAACTAACCTACATGCATACACATAGCCTTAGCGTCATTCTCTATCTAGCATGTAAGCAACTAAATTAGAAATAGAACTACACTTCACTTGGGACACTCTCCTTCTATCCCTGGGCTCTTACGTGTCCCTTACTATGCTATAACCTTTAAGGATCCACTTATGGTCACTACTTCTTCTAAACTCAAAGTCCTGCCTTGAGTGCTTATTCACTAAAGTGAACCTCATGATTCACCTTAGGGTTAAGATGCTAAGACTTTCATCTTATTCTTCTTATAATAAATCCATCCGGCACATGTGTCTAACCAGATTACACATGTACCTTACTTTCATTTTATCACCTAAGAGCAACATATAATCTACTGACGTTCGCTTGTGTAAACAAGCTCTATACTCCGATATCAACATTCTCTTAAACTCAACTAGCATGAAGAGAGCATGACTCTTCATGCTACTCATCCAACTATATAGCTCATCCCAACACTTAATACGACAAAACTCCATTCACAACTATACCTTACATCACGTCACGTAGCTCGAGACTACTCCCAAACTACATTGTGGCCTTGTCACGTCACCTAGCATCTTGTTACGTCACTTCTACACCAACCCCTCACTCATCACTAGTACGGTTCCTCACGTACTCTTACCACATCGTAGCATCCCATCACATTCCTACTATGCCACTCTTACACAATTTCGTCACTTCACACGTACAGTAGCTATAACACTACTATACGGTCAAATCTATCACTGGGACTACGGGTCACATCATAGTGACTTCGAGACACAATTCCACAGTTGCTGACACTTCACACGTACTCCTAGACATAGCAAGGCTACACAGTAACACTACTTACTGAGACTATTGATCACATCACAACTACTTCAAGACACAGTTCCATAGTTCCCAAAACTTCACAGGTACTCCCAGACATAACACGACTACACAATAACATTACTTACAGGGACTACTGGTTACATCACAACTACTTCGATATACTATTCCACAGTTCCCAACACTACTCATCACACTCTTCACTCCTCAACTACGCAACCATCTATATAGTTACGACATGTCTCACGGTGCATCACTACACCACATGAAGTACACTCCACGTGTACTCCCTTCGCATTACATTACGCCTCATCACCATTACAGCACACACGCCACGCAGTGCATTGCTTCACCATATGAAGTACACTCCTCATGTACTCTTTTCACAACACACTACGCCATACACTATTACGACGCATGTCACATAGTGCATCACTCCACACTCCCTTCAAGACACATTATGTCATGCACTACTATGACACACCACACAGTGCATCATTACACACGGAGTACACTCTTCACGTACTCCCTTCAATCCACATTACGCTATGTAAAGTACACTTCACGTGCACTCTTTCAAATCTACACTACGCCATGAGAGTACACTCCATGTGCACTCTTCCCATTCCACACTACGCTATGCAGAGTACACTACACATGCACTTTTCCAAATCCACATTACGTCATGAGAGTACACTTTATGTCAACTCTTCTCATTCCAGACCATGACACTCAAAGTATACTCCACGTGTACTCTTCACATCCACACTACGTCATATTACTACCACAGCACATACCTCACAACCACACTTCATAGCACAGTCTATAACACTACACAGCACAATTCTCAACCATGCCCAATACTTCACGTACATCGTTACACTTCACATCACACTACACCGCAAACTCCACAATACATCAAACTTCACAACACAATACAGTCCACAACCAATTTCATAATAAAGCTAATGAAGGAAAGGGAAAGAGAGTTATACCATCGTCGGGATAATCCGTTGTGTTGCTCGCTATCCGGCATGGCCAGAAGCCACTGGCTTGGGCGGTGATCATTCCATCGTAGTCACTGTTGTGACCTTACAATAGATCTTGGGGACCGAATCTAGGGTTTCTCGACTAGATCTAAGCTTTAGCGGGTTTAACGTAACTGACGAAGGTGGCCGACACAGTGGGGAATTCATGGGTGGCTGAGGAATGGCCATATGTGGCGGCTAAAGTCGTGTATAATGGCGGTTAGCCACGTACAGTGGCTGTTTTGAGCATTTGGGAGCTGTTTGGGTATTGAGCTAGGCTATTAGGCGTTAGGTTGAAGTCCTGGGGTGGTGGCCTCGTGGTGGTGCCGAGGTGGCACACGGCGGAGATACGGTGGCTTGTGGAGGAGCTTGGGTCATGGGTCTCAAACAAGGGAAATGGAGGGGGAGCTTAGCTGGCTATGGCGGGGCATGGAAGGGCTAAGGGAGGTAGGTGATGGCGTTTGGGCTACTTGAGCGAAGAGATCGGGTATGGAGGAGGTCATCGGGTGCGTGACCTAAGGGAGAAAGGGATGAGAGAGATGGAAAGGGAAAGTGAGGGAAAAATAGAGGGAGCTAGGGTTTTAATCCCAATCCTATATCTTGGGGTCTTCATAACGACCTAACTGTGGGCTTTAAATACTGATTTGAAAATGTGTAAACACTAATTTAACTGAAAACACTAAGAGGAGTTAAGATAGAATATAATTTAAACTAAACTTTAACTTATAAAATATAATCTTTCATCATTCATTAAATGACGAAGTTTTGCTAATTAATTTTAAGAGAATAAAACCATCTAATTAATTAGAGTTCTCAACATAATTTAAATCACATAATATTTTAAATAACTGAAATCATTAAGATAAAATGATTTATTTTTTACAATAATAATATTTTCATAATTATAATTGTCTTACTTAAAATTAAGTTTGATTCAATAACACTGAAAATACTCTATGTAAATATTTTTAGGACATTTAAAATATTCGAGAGCTTTAAAACACTGGGCGTGTTTTAAAAATAAACTTCTAACATTAAAAACACGCCTTCAAGGTTCGGCATGTAACACGAGACTCACAATCGCTAGAGAGAATAAGAGGACTATTACATCCCTCCTTATAATAAATTTTGTTCTTGAGATTTGCTTAGCATGAGAGAGAAAAATGATCGGGATATTACAGTGGTAATAAATACTTCATTACTTTTATAAATGATATTTTTAAATTTTGTTATGTTTACTTGATGAAAATAAAATATGAATTTTTTATTAAATTTGTCATCTATAAAATTGAAGTTGAAAACCAATTGTAGAAAAAGATTAAAATTATCAGATTCGATAAAGGAGGTGAATACTCCTCTAATCAATTGGTTCAATATTGTGAGGAGCATGGTATTATACATGAGAAAATTGCTTCATATCTCCTCAATCCAATGATATTTCTGAAAGAAAAAATTGAACCTTGGTAAATATGGTCAAATGCATGCTCTTTAGTTTCGGCCTACGGAAGCAATGGTGGGGGAATTAATACTTGTATCTTGTTTTATATTGAATAGAGTATCATGCAATGGATCTGATAAGACACTATATGAACTCTAGAATGGTAGAATACCCAATATTAATTTCTTTAGAGTTTGGGATTGTCTTACAAAGATTAATGTTCCAAAAATTAAGAAAAGAAAATGAAATCTCAACACAACAAATGCAATATTCATTAGGTATGTTAAACATAGTTCTGCATGCAGGATTTTTGATTATCAAATCAGAAATCCAATGTATTGATCCCAACATCATCATGGAGTCTAAGGATGCAACATTCTTTGAAGATCTATTTCCTTTAAAAAACAAAATAGAAAAATCTTTACCTACATTGAGTTTTCCTTCTACCAGTAATCAACCTATCATTTTATCTCATCCTGAGAATTCACCTAGATTAGGAAATGAACTTAGAAGAAAAAAACGAGTGAGAGAGGAAAATGATTTTGGACATGATTTTTATACTTATTCTGTAGAAGAAGATCCTTTGTTATGATGATCAGCAATTGCTGCATTGTCTTGAAGTACCGATTAAACAGCCTTTTGTTAGACGCCCACGACTAGTATCATGGAAGAAGCCAAATGAGGGATGGAAGAAACTAAATGTAGATGGTTCTTGTCGTGGAAATCCAGGTTCGTGTGGTGGGGGAGATGTTATTAGGAATAGGGGTGCAACCGGTCCGGTTTGGTCCGGTTTTGGACAAAATCTAGGACCGAACCGGTATGACCGGTTTTGCATTTTTCAAAACAAATTATGCGCTGGTTACCCTCCTAAACGGTACTTCCAATTTTACCGATTTCCGGTCCGATCTGGTCCGGTTTTCCCCTTTTTTTAAAATATAAGTTTCACATTTTATCATTTGTCGGTGCATGCAAATTTCTATATGATTCTTAATTGATTTTGGTAGTTTTGACCCACATTCAAAGATATTGACAATATATATATAAACCAGATGCAATTTATATGTGGTCCCAATTGAAACTAATTATGATCACAAGCCCTCAAAAGTATTGATCATTAATTTGTCTAACTGGATCTTCACATAATATAATGAGTTTTCCTTTGAAAAATAGGGTTTTAATTCTCAACTGGCCAAGGATGACTAACCTGGCTCAACATGAGCCAAAAGGGAGGAAAACTACTGATATGATCCAACCAATTATATTTTAACTCCAACTTAATTAGGTTAAAAGTTTTTATATGATGGTCAGGGTCCAGGGACGCAACTATATAAGTAAAAAGATAAAAATGTCAATGTTGAATTACCTTGTGCATGCGTTTAGAAGATAAAAAAAAAATTCAAACAATATTTGACACCCTAGCAATGGTTTTGTAACTTGTTAATCCTAATTGGTCATCTCCTAAAACTTAAGATTAAGAACAAATTAAGAGACTCATCTTTTATTTGCTCGAATAAAAAAAAATAGTCATATAAGAAAAATTTATTTCCTCAAATAAACAAGTACTAACATCCAGATGCAATTTATATATGGATTCAAAAACCCTAATAAAACAAATACCATCTATGGGTCTACCAGATTTCAAAGTAATTTAAAAAACACAAAAACAAATTACCGTGGGTCCGTGAGGATTCGAAGACAAAGAGAGTGATGTGAGGCCGAGGGTCTGTGCGTGTTAAGCTGCGGGCCTGCGGCTAAGTTGTGTGCAACGGCCGATGAGGGGGTAGAGAGACAGAGACGAGAGAGTGAGGCAGAGAGTTTGAGAGACGGGCGCCATCTGCAGATAGAGCTTCGACGGAGTCACGGAGGCGTCGGAGGGGCTGAAGGGGGCCTGATGCGACGAAGGGAGGGCTCAGGTTTTTTCCTTTCGGGGGAAGTGAAACTCTGTGAAAGTGAGAATTGAAAAGTGAAACTGAGGGATTTGGGGGGGGGGTTGAAAAGTGACGAAAATTAAGTTGAAACGGCGCCGTTTTGATTGAAATTGGACCCAAACGGCGCCATTTCAACAAACGGTTTATTTAAAAAAAAAAAAAAAAGAGTAATTCTCCCCCTAACTTAAACGGTGCCGTTTAGGTCTTGTTTTATTATAAACGGCTCCGTTTTGTGTTTGGCAGATGAGGTTAGTATTATTCTTTTATCTTTTTGGCACATAATTTAATTTAAAAAATTATTTAAATTACTAAAATTAAAATTAAGTAAACTATTCAATGTGGATTATTTAATTAAGTGATTAAAAAATTAATTAATTATAATTATATTTATGATGTTAATTGCTAATTTGTTACTAACTTAGAGTTAAGAGTATGTCAATGTGTTAATATTATGAATCTATGTTAATTGTCAATATATTAAGCTTTTTATTTTTCACATTTTGTATATGATTACATTTAGTTAATTTCATTAATATTTGTAATTGCTTTATACTAAATAACTATAAACTACACCAATATTAATACTGACATCCATATTATATATAGTAGATTTGTAGTGAACTTAATACTATTAGTCTATTATACATATATTATGCCATAACTCTAATATATTATAATGATATTAGTATTTGTTGTAGTGATTTAGTGTAACTATATTAGACTATTAGTATTAGTTAGTTATAAACTTATATATTAGTATAGTGATATAACATATTAGACTATATAATAATATTAATATTATACTATTAGTATAGTTATATATTAGTATGGCTATATAATATATTAGACTATATAATAGTATTAATATTATACTATTAGTACAGTTATATATTAGTATTAGTTATAAACTTATAGTGATTTAGTACAACTATATTAGTATAAATATAACTATAGTCTATAATAGACTATTAGTATTAGTTATAAACTTATATATTAGTATACTCTATAAATTATAATATATTAGACTATATAATAATATTAATATTAGACTATTAGTATAGTTATATTAATATATTAGTATTAGTTATAAACTATATATTACTATTAGTTATAAACTATATATTACTATTAGTTATAAACTTTTAGTGATTCAATATAACTATATTAATTATAAGTATAGACTATAGTCTATATTAGACTATTAGTATTAGTTATAGACTTATATATTAGTATAGCTATATAAATTATAATATATTAGACTATATAATAGTATTAATATTAGACTATTAGTATAGCTATATATAACTATATATTAGTATTAGTTATAAACTATATATTAGTACAGCTATATAATATATTATCAATTACATTTTTATTTTTAAGATTAAACTTTTATTTTATAATAACATTATCTAATGTATAATTATATTAATAGCATACGATCAAACAAATTACAAATGTTCATATTTAAGATTAACATTTTATATATAATTATATTAATAGCATATTTCATATATGAGATATAATTATATTATATTATATATATAAATTTCACATATAATTATACATTATATATAAAACTTATATATTAATATATATAAAATATTTTGTATAATTTTAATTTTGTATAAAACTTATTTTATAAAATATTATTTTATATATATATTTTTCAACCGGTCCGGTCCGGTCTGGAAAATCTCAAAACCAGAACCGGACCGGTTCCAACCGGTTTACAGATTCGACGAACCGGTCCCGAACCGGACCGGTTCAAAACCGGTCCAGTCCGGTCCGATTCGGGCCGGTTTACCGGTTTAAAATTACACCCCTAATTAGGAACCATTTTGGTCGCTTCAAAGTAGCCTTTTCTTCTAAATTTGGGTATGGGGCTAATAATGAGGTGGAACTTAGGGCCCTCACGTGTGGTTTGTTGCTTTGCAAGGATTTGGGTTTTCGGTTTGTGGAAATTGAATGTGATTCAGAATTTCTTATTAATTAGATTATTAATAAGAGATGCATGGTATGGTATTTTTGGGAAGAGTTGTTAAAGGCTCTTCAAGGTTTTACTTACACAGTTTCGCATCAGTTTAGAGAAGAAAATAAGGTGGCAAATTTTTTGGCGAGGCAAGGGGAGGAGGGGATAAATTGTACATATGATGGCTCCGATGACTTACCTTGCCGAGTGCGTGGTTTACTCCGTTTGGATTTTCTTGGTTTACCTAGTATTCGGTTTTAATGATAGTTCATAGATATTTTATTTTGTTTCAAGAAATAGGCATGTTTAGCTTTATTTATTCTGGTTATTTAATTTATTGCTTTATTTGTTTAGATTATTGTATATGTTGGTTATTTTTTTTATTAATTTGTTTTGACGCCTAGGATGGTTTTTATTGAATATGTGTAAGTCCCAAATGTCCTGCTTGTTACCACGGTATTCTTCCGTCATAAACGAGGGCAATCAATAAAAGTGGAGTACTGTCATCTTCTCTAAAAAAAAGATCCTTTGACTTTCAAAGATGTCATGATTTCCATTGATTATGCTTTCTGGAAAGAAGCGGTAAATAATGGATGGAATCTCTAAAGACTAATATCACCTGGAACTTATGTGATCTTCCTCCTGGATGTAAAACCATTGGATGTAAGTGAAGTTTTAAAAAGAAATTGAGGCCTGATGGTACTATTGATAAATTTAAAGTTGGGCTAGTAGTAAAGGCTTTACACAAAGAGGGGGTATCGATTATTTTGATATATATTCTCTTGTTACTAGAATAACCACAATTCATGTTCTAATTGCTCTAGCAGCGATCCATAAACTTGAGGTTTACTAAATGAATGTAAAGACCGTATTTTTTAATGGTGATTTAGAAGAAGAGATATATATATATGGATCAACCAGAAGAGTTTGTGGTTCCAAGACAAGAAAGAAAAGTTTGTATATTTATTAAATCTCTTTATAATTTAAAGCAATCCCCTAAACAATAGCACCAAAAGTTTGATAAAATAATTTATCTTATGATTTCAACATAAATGAATCCGATAAGTGTTTATACACTAAAATAGTTGATGGTGCATGCATAATACCATGTCTTTACATTGATGATATTCTCATTTTTAATTCCAGTATAGAGATTGTTCTTGATGTTAAAAACTTTCTATTTAAAAATTTTGATATGAAAGACATGGGAAATGCTCGAGTAATTCTTGGTATTAAGTTAATGAGATCTCGTGATAGCATTAGCATAAATTAATTTCATTATATTGAAAATATTCTTAGAAAGTTTGAGAGATTCGAATGCAAACATGTTAATACTCCTATTGATTATTGTTTACATTTAAGTAAGAATCTTGGATATCCTATATCACGATTGAGATATTTTTAAATTATTGGTACGTTACTATATATTGCTAATTCTACTAGATCTGATGTTTCATATGTTGTGGGTAGACTTAGTAGATATACTAGTAGGCCTAATGATACTCATTAAAAGGCATTGGACAGAATTCTTAAATATTTGAGAGGCACAATGACATATGGTATTCATTATTTAGGTATTGTACTGTATTAGAAGCATACAGTGATGCTAGTTGGATAACTGACAAGGTAAATTATAAGAGAATGAGTAGATATATTTTCACTCTCGGTAGAGCAGTTGTGGCTTGGAGATCTTCCAAAGAAACTGTGATTTCATGATCTATTATGGAGGCTGAATTAATAGCCTTGGATACTACCAGACATAAGGTAGAATGGCTTAAGAATTTATTATAAAAAATTCCACTAGTTAAAAAGCCAATGCCAGCTATTCCTGTTCTTTGTGACAATTAGCCCATGATAAGTGTTTCTAATAATACACACTTTAATCATAGGAGAAGACATTTGAATATCAAACATTCTACGATAAGATACGTGATAAAGAATGAATACCTAATTTTGGAATATGTAAAGTCAAAAGATAACCTAGCGATTCCACTGACGAAATGACTGGCAAAGTCGAAGGTTATACATATATAAATGGGGATAGAACTGAAACCCATTAATTAGGTCACCAGTAGAGGCAACCCAATCTTCCTGACTAGAGATCCCAAAAAGAATGTTCAATGGGAAGAACAAACTACTTCAGTGACTGGATAGCACTATTAAAATATTATTATAGGTCCATCCTTAGGATGTAAGTGCTACAAATGCAATAGAAAAGGAAAAACGAAATGTTTTGAATGAGTCCAAGACTAAAGTGAGGTATTGAATTGCATGTACTCTTGGAGGACTCACCTATGTGAGTGTGAATGTGAGGCCGTAGTCTTGATAATTAGGTTATTCTCTAGAGCACTCATAAATCCAAGATACGGTGCACGGCCTTTATGCACCACCTTAAAAGGAACCTGATATATGTCGTACTATGTGTGCGGTGTGGAGAAGCTTAAGTTAAAAGATTCTAGTTCAAAACTTGATTTACCATAAATCTTTCAGATAGAAACACGCTAACACTAGGTAGACATTCAAAGTCGCAAGCTAGCTCTATTGATGAATAGTACTTAGACTAAAGAAAAATTTATTCTATTTTATCTTTTAAAAAAATTTTAATCAAGTGGGGGATTGTTGGTTTTTAGACTTAAAAAATTATTAAAATATTTAATATTAAGTAAAAGATAATGCGAGCCATTACTATTGTTCAATGTATCGGTTCGGTTGTCAAAATTTAAATGACAAGGTTCCATGGTGACTTGAACCAATACATGCATCTTAGGGATATAAGCCTTAACCGCTTGCCAACCAAACAAAAGGTTGTGTCCTCTAGTGAATTAGAAACATTTTCAATATATTCTCTAATATTTGAAAAGTTGTCATTTCATTCTCTATAAATAAGGAACTACATCTACAAAATTATTCACTCCAAATTCAAAATTAGAGAAACACTTCCTCCTTCTTTTTATCTTTCTTTCTTTGGGCTTTGACTATTTTATATCGGGTTCGAGGATCTCTTTTTGTGTGCACTGACAAGGAGATTAACAGGAATCGACGTTGTTGTATCTTAGGAGTAGACTATCAAAAAGCCTAGTGTATATTTAAATTTGGAGACAACGAAATCTACTATAAGGAAAGCGTCCATCATAACATGCCTCAACACCGGATTCTATCTTTCTAATTTATGCTTGTTATTTTACATATTATCTACTTTACAAAACGTTTGCACAAAGATAATTTATTATTTAAAATATTCCCAACAAAATTCTTGTATCTTTTCTTCTAGCATCTCTCTTCTAGTCACTTGGCATCAATCCCAACCTTGGACAGTTGGAACCAATTATCTATCCTTAACCAACAATACTTTTTATCTTGAATTTATTATTTTGCGCATGTAAATTGGGTGTAATGTTACGAAAACTGCAAATTTCATAAAAATGCAATTTGCTGTAAAATTCAATGAACCAATCTTGAGATCATATTATATAAAGAAAACTGATCTCTCAAAGATTGCTTTCATTATAAAATCATATAACTAATAACTTCATTAGGTATGACCATAGACTGTCTTTATATGGATTTACAATAAAAAAATAGATTAAAATAAAATAGAACTCTAAAAACCAAATCCTAATTCAACGCTAGACAAAATCCTAATCTATTAAAAACCAAACACCCAGTAAAAATTAAAAAAACAGCTTCCCATCCATAAGAAGTCCCACTAATTTAAAATAAATAATGATACAGTCATTGAGTGTGTAAGCGATGTGCAATCATTTTGAAAAAATAATAGAGTCTATTATTAAAAAATTAATTTTTTTTTTTTTCATATAGATCCCGTATTTACTCACTTTTCTAAAGCGGTTGTGCGGCGGTTACTCAAATTGCAAATATCATTTCTCATTTAAAAGAGTAATATCAAACCAATTATAACTAAATTCTACTAAAACTCTGAAGTAAAACAATTTCAAGAATTAATTTTGCTCAATCAAGTGTATCATGTATTATGCATGCAA